>CM062270.1:30379187-30574187 GCA_031216635.1 Dissostichus eleginoides | reverse complement strand
GCCAATCTCAACCCACTCTCATCACATTCAAATTCACCGAGCTTTATTGGCAAAGATGAACGCAGTCACTGCTGCTTGCTATCATGAAGGGAGAGCAAATGCATCTTTCATAGAGGAAGTAACTTCTTATCAAGGGTGTAACGTGAGCAAGAAAACACGAGTTTGTTTTCTGTCAGTTCATCCCTGCTTTTGAGCTTATCTACCTTTCAGTATATGGCTTTACATTCAAATCTCAATTTAAAGGGGACATATTATGCAAATGTTCAGGTTCATATTTGTATTTTTTGCCTTTACTGTTCAAAAATGTCTTTATTTTTCTCATACTGATTGGTTAGCTGGCCTGTTGTGATTGGCCAACCCGCTTAGAGATGTCCCGCCCCTTCACTTATCACGTACAATGTATTAGAGGGCTAGCCAATAGAAGCGCAACTGTTATATAATGATGTCATTATGTTACAGAAGGAGTCCAATCAGGCGTTTCAGGCATGGGAGGAACTGTGGAAGGAACTTGCAGACCATTTACTGTACATGCACAAAAACCCATAATACACTACAGTAAAGGGAAAACCCCCTAAAGCATAATAAGGCCTCTTTAATGCTTATACTTTTGTACTTTTACAATAGCATCATTTTGAATGCAGGACTTATACTCGTAACAGAGTATTCTTAAAACGTGGTCATGCTACTTTAACTCAAGTAAAAGATCAAAGGACTTTTTAACACCGCTGTTTATAAGCCCGCCAACATGCTGCAGTTACACAAAGCACGACATCTTGTAATTCCAAGCGTTTGAAAGAAAATAGCTCGGGGGTAGATCTCACTTCATCAAATCCCCTTCCTTTAAAACAAGCTTCATCTCTGTCTGAACAGTCAGACGCTCATTATTTAAAAAAGATTCAGTGTGCAGACACGCTGCTACACCATCAGTCTGCGATGACTTCATTTGTGAGTGTGGGTTATTATTTTCGGTTTTTAGTGAAGCCTCATCTACCCACCTATCTTGTGTATTTGTACTGCAGGAAGTCATTCTCTAGATTTCTTCAAATGCTTTTTCACAGAGCAGGCAGGAATGTGTTGCGTGTGAACTGTGGGATAAACATGTGGGTGCAGACAGAGCAATTGCAAAGTATGAGAATGAGTCTTTCCAGTCAGGACATTTTTTTTATTACAACTCTTTCCCCTGCATTGCATTCTGGTCTACTGAGCAGATTGTTGGGGTATAAATTGGTTCCTCGTACTCTGATGGATTTCTTTCTGATTGACAGTTCAATGCAGGTGCAAAATCTTAGGTCAAGCGAAAATGTATTACTGGGACACCAAACATGACCTTTACTGTGTATGTTTAAACTTTAATGATAATGAACTGTTTGAGGTTGTCACATCTTCCACTGGATGCCGGTTTTTACGGACGTAATAATTCCCATTTCTTTTAGCTGCAACTTCCTGTATTTAGTCCCCTGCAATTCAAATACTGCTCTTGTTTCCCCTCGACATTACCCAATGTTTTTGCATCTTGTTAGTTTGTGAACACACACATCATGCTCACACACTCACACACACACACACACACACACACACACACACACATAGACAGGCTGTGTTCTCATTACTCGTGCACACACTCGCTGTCTCTTGTGCTTCTTGTTACTTTTGAGCATCGCTGTCTAAAGTGCAGAGAATTTAAGGGAAATAGCATTACTATAGTCAGTTGTGGTGCTGTTGTATTGTGAATAGATACAAAGAGATACACCCCACATTGTGTGTGTGGGTGTGTTACCTTTTCAGTTTGTATCATGCAGCAACAAGGAACTGGTTTGTGGTTATCTTCCTGTCAATGAGATGACAAGTATGATGAGCGCACTTCCACTGTATGTGTGTGTGTGTGTGTGTGTATGTTTGTGTCTCTCAATGTGTTTGTGTGTGTGTGTGTCTGTGTGTGTCCCTCACAAGAGCTAATCTGCATGGCAGTCTCTGGAACACGCTGTCCTGCAGCTTCTTCTTCTCTTTCCTTGTCTTCTTCATGGTATCCTTCCTCTAACCTTAAAGAGATTTTTTTCTCATTTAATTAAAAGCTTTTGTTGTCTTTTACCTACAAATCTTTGTTTCACCTAAAGCCTCTCTCTCTCTCTCTCTCTCTCTGTCTCTCTGCCAGCCTCTATTGGCAGCATATCTGCCCCTCAGGTGTTTATTGACCAGCCCCCCTCTCTTCCCTTTGTATCCACTCATCCTTTCATCCCTCCATCCGGCCAGTCTTTGCCAGTCCTCCCTGGAGGCAGTGCTTTGGCTCGGCTGTGGAGACTGTGCCGTGTTGTTTGTGACACCTGGCCCAGCTCGGCATGCTTCAGCCCGGCTCGCTTTCATTGCACTGTAAACCCATAAGCCTGCTGGCGTCCTGCACCCATCCCCCCCCCAAGCAGCCAGAGCATGGGCTGCTGTTGGGCTGCAGGAGTGAGCAACAACATGGTGCTTGGGTTTTATATGTATTTAGAATTTACAACATAAACAACTATCATAATGTACTTTATTGTCAGATCATAAATCAAAAAGAACAACGGGCTACACAAAAAACAATACAAACAATAATTTACAAACATACTTTTAAGACAGTTGCTGTATACCAATGCTTCCACTGCTATCTTACAGTTCCAAACAATGGTTGTAGTTACCACAGTTTAACTTGCATTCATATATATTTTTGTTAAAGAGATGCTGTTGTGCTTTTTGGGGTTTGTCCCATTGCAAAACCTACCCTCTTTTTCCACGTTTAACCCTTCCAAAATTGAAGTTCATGTACAATAAATCGTGAAAACCTCTCTTAAGTTGGGCAATTTACTGATTCTTGTCTTTTGCCAGAAAAGAAAACCTTTCCAAATTCCAAAACGTTAAGCATGTGATAAAAAACGGAAACAAATGTATTCGTTAACAAAGACAACATGAAAAACGCAGCCGGCCAGGCTCAGTTGGGATCCCTATCAGCAGTAGGAAGACTTTCTCGTGTGTGTGCCTTCAGCTTTTTTCATTTACAACTGTAGTAAAAGGTAGAAAACAATAAAAGGGGATAACGTCTAGCAAGCTAACATGCAGTAGGCTTTAAAGAAATGAAAACAGAAGAAAACAAGAAATGTTGAAAAATCTTCTCACGCTGTCCTTTTTCTATTTATGGTCAGTTCACACACATACTATACATGCATATCTTTCCAAATACACTGAGGAGCTTAGTCACATCCTCCAGCACGCACGCACGCACGCACGCACACACACACACACACACACACATCACACACATCACACGCATACGTTGACACTTGTATCAACTGATAAGACTGTCTGTCCTTGCAAAAGAGCTGTGTGTGATAGACGGTTTATGAAGTCATGATGAGACTGGATGTAACTGACAGGATGGCTTATCGTGTGTTTGTGTGTGTTCGAGTGTGTGTGTGTGTGTGAGCGTCTGCATGTGTGTACTCTGCCCTGTCAGTCACTGCATTGCCCTCCATCGCCCCTTTGCTGTCTTTCTCTCTTCTTCTCTTTCATTATCTTCAAATGCCAGAAACATGCATTAGTGAGAAGAGAGGGATACAGAAGGAGAAGAAAAATGGAAAGATATGTGGGAGAAAAATAAAAAGTGAAGAGTTGTGGTAATGTGTGACCGCAAAGGAAAAAGAGAGGAGAGAGCAGGACCGATAATAGAGGAAGAAAAATGGCAGCTGAGAGGAAGGAGTGAGATAAATTAAAATAGAGAGAAAAGGGAGTATTATAGAAAAATAGAAAGATGGGAGAAAACGAGACAAAGCGAGCAAAGGATGGAGAGAGAGGGGGAGGGAGGATGGGAGGAAGTGGATGAATAGAGTAATAATGGCTCAGTGTGAGAGCTGTTGTGGAAAAAGAGAGAACAGCTGAGTGAAGAAGAGAACAAAATGAGGCTGAGGGCACTCAGACAGAGAGAATTAGACACACCGCAGAGGCTGTGCGTGTGTGTGTGTGTGTGTGTGTGTGTGTGTGTGTGGCACAGAGAGAGTGTGTGCTTGTGTGTGTGCTTGTGTGTGTGTGTGTGTGTGTGGCACAGAGAGTGTGTGTGTGTGTGTGTGTGTGTGTGTGTGTGTGTGTGTGTGTGTGTGTGTGTGTGGCACAGAGAGAGTGTGTGCTTGTGTGTGCATATAAGGCACTTTTGAAAGGGCTTTTTTTTTTTTACAAATAAATAGACAAATGTGATGGCACTGGAAACCCTACTCAGGTGTAGAGCTTCAAAAATAAACTAGTACATGTTCTGGTTTTTAGATTTTTTTGTGAATGTATTTGATCACTAATATGTTCATGTGTACGAGAGAGTTTTACCCTTTTTCCACCAGATTTGTGCACATATTATGGAGGGTTTTTAAGGCGATAGACTCCTTTCTTGTTGGCAATAGATGGATATGTATTTTGTTGTGTCTCCTAAAGCCAAATAACTGTATACATTTCTGGATATCTTAAGTCATAAATACTCTAACGTCATTTCCTGTGAGTGGCTCCTTAGACAGTGCGTTTCAGAAATGAAACCACTTTCATATACTATACTTCCTGTAGTTGTGTTGATGTGTCCCTTTCAAAGCAGGGTTAGTTGTCTTTCTTTTGTAACTGTTTCCTATTAATTCTCTTTTACAAACATTCATTGAAGATTGTTGGAAAAGTGGAAAAACAAACGGAACAATTTTGAGTTTTATTTTGTTTCTCTTGGGTTTGAAGTGTGTTTATGAATATTATAAGACTGGTTTATGATATGTCCATGTCAATGACTGCATGAAACCAGATGTTATTGGGGGTTAGAGGGTTTTTGTCCAGTTGGAGAGGGGATTTAGAGATTAAGATGGAGGTGTGTGTGAGAGTGTCTAAATGAGTGTGATGACTGCAGATCTAATGCTGCCTCCATCCCTCCATCCCTCCACCACATCTTTCGTCCTCTTGTCTCATAGAGTTGTCACTTACAGAACTCCTCACTCATTAGAAATATGTTTTAGCACAGCTTAATGCGCTGTAAATGTGTATAATGAGCTTTATTTATTGGGTATTTACTATCTTACAATATGTGACATGGTGATCATGTATCCCTTTTTTTCTTTGTTTCCTTCGCAGGCGGAGATTGTGAAGCGTCTCAGTGCCATCTGCGCTCAGATCATCCCTTTCCTCTCTCAAGAGGTAAGTGTCACCACCGCACACACACTGACAGATATATGCACAAAGTACACACATAATCAAGTGACGATTATTCACACCTCAGGCCTCTATCATATTCATTATAAAGTTCTCTTTATATTGACAAAAAGGTTACATTTGTGTGCTCAAGTATAAGTAAGCATAGAAAAAAGAAAACATGACTACAATATGTTACAATATGTGTCTTTGGTACTGCAACAACAATGCCAGTTTAAGAGTTTCATTCCTTCAGAAATGTTTTGATTTAACTTTATGATGAGTTTTGAAGCTATAGTTTTGCCATCTGCCTCAAGGAGTACTGCTCTGTGTTTGAAAAGCAGGTCAATCATCAAATCAAACCATCATTTAACTAATTATATCTGTCTCAAACATTAGGCATCTGGCTTATGAATAAATAGAGAAATGTGTCAGAAACATTGTCATCATAGTTTACTAATGGCGAATACAATTTACATTACTGCATTATAATCAAAGCAGGTTTCCTGATTTGTGTGGCACTAACAAGTTGATGTAACATAGTGTAAACATATGTCCAAACACTGTTACATCACCGATATATTGCAATATGTTTTTTGCATTAGTAGAGGTCATTCAAAAATGTTTTGATTAAACTATATGATTAATACTGAGGATGTAGTTTTGCATGTATTCCCTGATATTTCAAGCTGGCTGTTTGAAAAGCATATCAACCAAAAATCATACCAACAATTAACTAATTATATATTTATCAAACATTAATCATCTGCATTGCAAATTATCAAATAAAATTCATTTATCAGAAACATTGTCAACATAGTTTACTAATTTAAAACACAATTTACATTACTGCGTTATGATCCAAACAGCCTTCCTGAATTTCAAGATAAACATGTGTCCGCTGCATATGACTCATATGTGTTGCAGCAAATAATCTTTACAAGGTCATAACGTTATGTATTAAACAAATTCCCACAAGTATGAGAGTCACTGCAAACAATACAGAACTCTTATGAGATTAAAAACACTTATATAGGATTTAATTAAGAGGCTCTGTGGTTTCAAGAGTACTGTTGCATTGTTTTCCCAACATTTATATTGCATTATCTTCAAATTAAATATTCCCACTGCACTCCTTTGGGCCCTATTTTCATTCAACAACATTATCACCATTTCTGTGTTAGTGCTTAGCCTCCATTAATTGCTTCTTAAATCTATTTATATATTTTTATATATATATATATATATATGCCTAATACAGCTTAAAGAGGAGCACAGTTATTAAAGTTACGGATATTGTCGTGTGTTTCTCTGACTGTGTGTGAGAGTGTGTGTCATACAAACTTGCAGACACACTTCCTTTTGTCTGAGAGTGTGTGTGTGCACTGATGAGTGATCTCCCTGGAGACAGGAAGGTCACAGCTCTGTCAGTTCAATATTGACAATGTGTGTGTGTGTGTGGTGTGTGTGAGAGAGCATATTTGCGTTTGTGTGACTGATTACATTGGGATTTTGTGTAAACAAGCGGAGATTTTAGCTAGTGTGGCTTTCAGCACGTGTGTTTCTGTGTGCGTGACTTAGTGTTAGCGTTGTGTGAATGCTTTCCCAATGCCATTTCATATGTATTCACCTACCTGTGAAAGAAGAATTAGGTGGTTCCTAATACCTTTCCTTTAATGATTCCTGCTGTATGATACTGGCATGCATCTAATATACAATATGTTAACTTTAAGCTGCAGTGTTATATACTTTAACTTGTTATTTTTATATAAATATTTTTTTAATCTGATCTTTTGTGGACATTTTTACTTTTCATGTTTATATAAATATATATATATTTTTTATTGTTATTGCATATTATTACTTTAAATTCTAATGTTTATATATTTATATTTATTCTACTTTTTTTTCCCCACTATATCAGATATAGCATCTGTCACAAAACAAAAGTTCCTCTGGGATAAAAACTAAATATTCTGATTCTGCGTTAATTCATACAGCACGGATAATAATACAATCCTCAATTTCTTTCTGTGGTTTTGAATGTGTGTGTGTACGTGCGTGTGTGTGTTCATACGTTGTTTGTGTCTGTGTCTGTGTGTGTGTGTGTGTGTGTGTGTGTGTGTGTGTGTGTGTGTGTGTGTGTGTGTGTGTGTGTGTGTGTGTGTGTGTGTGTGTGTGTGTGTGTGTGTGTGTGTGTGTGTGTGTGTGTGTGTGTGTGTGTGTGTGTGTGTGTGTGTGTGTGTGTGTGTGTGTGTGTGTGTGTGTGTGTGTGTGTGTGTAGCACCAGCAACAGGTGGTCCAAGCAGTGGAGAGGGCAAAGCAGGTCACTATGGCTGAACTGAACGCCATCATCGGGGTGAGTCACCTCCATTCTCCTCTACAACACAAACCAAATAATGAAATATGTGATGTATGATGGTACGTTCTGATCATGCTAATTGTAAAGTCAGTCAGGCAGCAATTATTTTACTGGCCACTGATAAAGAGCTTTGTATCAAAGTCTTTTTTTCTAAATGAAAATTGGCCTTTAAAGGATTATTTTGTGAGGTTTAATTTGGAAGTTGTCTATATGAGAACCAATCTGTTAGAATCCGATGTTAATCAGCATCTCATCCAGAGTTGAATTTAAGTTTTGTGAAGTCTAATTCAAAGATTGTGACATAGAGGTGTTGCATCCTGTTTATTGGACGATGCTATCAGTTTCAAATTAAGATTCAATGAGTCACTGTTCCAATTAAAGATACTATGGAGCAACAGCTTCTAATCCAAGTTCTCAAAATGGTGCATTCAGTTGCTCCTCAGATGGTTTTGAAATTGTTTCTCCGACTTTGATTTGTTCATGAGCTTTAAGTTGTGATGTGGAAACTACATGGACGACCAACAGATGATGTTTGGTATATCATTGCTCAGAGCGTTTAACTAACACATTAATATATATGTGACCATGTTTCAGTTTCACCCTTTCCACCTAGTTTCATGAAAATCAGACCAGTCTTTTTTTCTTTAATAATAATAATTTAAGACAGACAAAAGAAAATAAGTGTACCTTCCTTGGCAGATGTAAATTATACAAATGTAGTTTCTGACCACAACAAATTCTGCACATGCGTTTTTCTCAAATGTGTTAAAGAGGTGAAATACATCGGTGAATGATATCAGATCAATCAGCTCTGATTGTGGTATTGGTATACTGATCACATTACTGTCTACTTATATAAATACAGTATGGGGTACACTGCTATTAAGATGCTCTCTCTGAACAGACATGTCGTGTAAAAATGACGCTAACATACAAACTAACACACGTAAGAGAATAAATTCCTTAATTACATTGATACAACACTCCTAAAATCGCATTTAATACTAATAAGTTACAATACATATAAGGCACATGCACACACGCACACACGCACACACACACACACACACACACACACACACACACACACACACACACACACACACACACACACACTCAGTGATGCTCCTGTGAGACGGGGCTTTCCAGAGCTTGTCGGAGCGCTGATCACATTACTGTCTACTTAAAGCCTTTTGTTCCTCCCTGCACTACAAACACTGCTGTCTCTGAGGTGTGTGTGTGAGTGTGTTACACACACCAGCTTCGACAAAACAACACACGAAAACACATCATAATGCTCCCCTCAGGATAATAGCCTTTCTTTATCTGTAGCTGCTCCTCTGCTCCCTTTGCTATCCCCCATCATCCTCTTTCTCCAGCTTTTTTCTCTGTTCATTTTCTCTCCGGATTTTCTCATCCCTCCTTTTTTTAATCTTTTATCCTTCTCTCCCTCCTTCCCTGTCCTCATTTATCCTCTCTCATTGTTTTTGGCTCCGTCTTATCTTTTCTCTCTCCACTGCACACTTTCCCTCCCTCTTCCTGAGCCCATTCACCCTCGCGCCCTATCTTTTCTCTCCTGTTCATTAAACTGTTCACTTTTCACTGCCTCCTCCGTGATTTCCCTCAAATGTCCCCTCTCTGCGCTCTCCCTTGGCCTCTTTTTGATCAATCTTCCTCATCCTGCCATTCCTCTGTAATGTATCCCATTTCTTTCTTTCACTTACCATCTCCTCTTTCTTTGCTTTCTCTGTGTACCCTGACCATTTAATTTCCCTCTTCCTATATGTATTTCCTTGGTGTCCATCTTTATATCCCTTTAATCCAATAATCTGTATATCTTTCTTCCTCTTATTTTCCTCTCTAATTGCTGAGCTCTCCATGTGGATTTCATTTCATTCGCCGTCTCACTTTCTTTCTATCCCCCGTCTTCTTCATCCCCTTTGTTCTTTGCACTTCCTTTTCTAATAAGGCCCTATTGTGCCTTTGGATGTTTCCCTTTCCTGTAATCTGTTATATAGTGAAGTGAGGCAAGGTATATTGTATGTATATATACGCTTATCTCCGTAACATGATGACATCATTATGCAACACTCGCGCTTCTATTGGCTAGCGACCAACCCAACAGAGCCGGCCAGCTAACCAACAGACTGGGCTCTGGTTTCAGACAGAGGGTGACAAGAGGTGCTGCAGCACAGGCAGTATGAGAGAAATAAAGAGCTTTTTGAACATAAAAGCATGGAGACATGTCCCAGTAAATACTCATATGAACCTTAAAAGAGAGTTACACAAATATTAATGCAGAAGTTGATAGGTACATCAGTAGAAAATAAGCTTTGGAACAGAGGCAAATGGAATACAATACAATACATCAAAGTAACACACGCATATAGGCTATATAACCCTCTAGTTAAGCTACAATGAACACAACAAATCAAATCAAAATGTATTATAGCCCCAAATCACAATAATTGCCTCAAAGGGCTGTACAATGCAAACAAAAGCAAAGACAAAAACAAAATACAAACGTCATAGCATAACAATTATAAAAACATGGGAGAGAGCAACAAAGAATCAATACAAAAAGTAATGTAACACAATAACCAAAGGGGTACGAGTTAGCCAGAGACTATAATTATAGCGATCATTCTCTTCTTAATCACAGTATATGAAGTTCAAGACAAGTTATCACCTCTTTGTGCGAAGTGTGTGTCCCATTTTCCCCAGAGGGCATCACCTTGGTCGGTTTCCAGTCTCAGAGTGAACGTCCCTGTTCTTTGCACTTTCTCATGCTTCGATTTCTTTACCTTGTTTCTTCTAACCTCCCACCCCGTTGTATGCCACCATCTCCCCCTCCCCTCTCCCTCCTCTCCCTGTGGCCACAGCAGCAGCAGCTCCAGCACCTGTCTCACCACGCCCCCGGCATCCCCCTCACGCCTCACCCCTCAGGCCTCTCCCTGGGGGCGGGGGGGTCAGGGCTGCTGGCACTAACCGGCGCCCTGGGGGTCTCGGCCCACCTCGCCTCCAAAGATGAGCGAAACCACCTCGACGCCGAACATCTCAGAGGTAAAGAGCCGTCGAGTTTTCAATCTCAATCTCAATCTTTATTTATATAGCACATTTCAAACAACCTCAGTTGACCAAAGTGCTGTACAGGCAATAATACAATATGAAATAATCACAATGGGAGTACAATAATAAAACGTGATAAAAAGCACAATAACTAGAAACGTATAAAAACACATACAAATGTAAAAATGTTATGTTCAACTAGTATTACTAGAGTTTTTAGCTGAGATTTAAAAAGAGTTTTAGTCCTTGATTTTGGCGGATTGTGACTTAAAGGTCCCATGTCATGCTTTTCTGGTTATTACCCGTCCCCTTGTGTGTCCTCTAGGGCTGTACCCGAATATCCGAATATTCGTTCGTTGGAGTACTATTCGGGTTTCAATTTCGTTATTCGTTTTTTGTTTTCTTTCGTTTTTTCAAATTGAATTTATTGAAAACTCCAATATCAACGTAAGAGCTTGTGCCTCTTCGGGGGGTGCTAACACTTAACAATAAACATCATCGTTTACTTTCTCCGTCTTTATATGTAGATATGACTTTTCTCCGTTAATCTCTGTCACGTTGTTTCCATAGCAACAACAACTTCCTGTCAACAGCGCTAACTCTCCTTCAAAATAAAAGCATGTCCATACAAATTGGAAGCCAAGCCAAATTACACTTAAGACATACAACTGGAACGAAAGTAACAAACACAATGCAATATCCTTTTCAATTTCAAGAACACAAATTGGGTTAGTTACATTAACAAATAACTATAAACAACAATACTGTAGAATAACAAAATGAATGCCGTGAATAAACCGAAATACACGTGTTGAAGCGGTTCGCTGCTGATTACTACGCACCCCCCCAAAATGGTATTCGGGACAGCCCTAGTGTCCTCACACACACACACTCAATCTTTTCTCAGCTGCAGCTCCGCCGATTTCTCCTCCCTGAGACGGCGGGACGCGGCGAGGCTGTGAGTCGGTGTGTGAGCGCACACACAAACTCCCAGCCAGGCTGCGGGTTTGTGTGTGTGTGTGTGTGTGTGTTCGGGCTGGTTTCGGGCTGGGTTTCGCTGTGTCTCGCTGTCTCGCTGACGGCCTCTGGGCTCATAGGGAGGGGGGGGCAGGAGCTCCAGCAAGCCGTTTAGGACAGAGAGTGAATACACATACTATACAGAGATGCTGTATGAGAAACCAATGTGAGTTTGGAAAATTGCACAATATACATTTATTTTAGTAGACCTCAACAATGGAATTATGATCAGTAGAAATGGCCATGACATTGGACCTTTAACTTTGTTCAGGCATGCTGGTCTGAAAGAGCCAAATTCAGCAAGAGCAGCGGGGAGTTAGGATTTGACATTTACACGATCTAGCCTTCTAATGAAGAAATAAAAAAAAAGTTTATGTTAAAAGGAAATACATCTGATCATTAGGGTTACATTCAGTGGCAGCAGGCTTCAATTACCTGGAGGACATGAGCCGTTTGAAGACTAAAAGTTCACTGGAAGTTGTCTTTAATTGATATTAGAGAAACAGCATGATATTTCCAGCAGGATTGACCAAGGCAGTTTAAAATGTGTTCATTAAATTAGCTTTTAGCCTGACACCACAAAAACTAATCTGCAACCTAACAGTTCATGGTTGATTTCTAAGACTGTTGATAAGGCGTAGATAAAAATGCATTTCGGCGGAGCTTCAACTAATTAAAGCAGCGATACATAACGTAATTCATGGTCAATATAAAGAAAGTGTTGACAGGTTATTTTTTGAAAATCTAGGAAGTTACTCATCAGCAGCAGCCTTCTTTTTATATTATTTTTTGGGGGAAATGCCTCATCAGCGCTCCTCTTCACAGTCATCGTCTCAAAAGCCCTATATTTAATAAAGTATATATTATATTTCTTTCCAATGGGGAGGGACACCAGACACATTTACCAGAGCAAATAAAACATGAGCTGATATTTTAATCTGGTTCCAAGCCAGGACGTTTTACTCCCTTATAGCCCTAAAACATATCATATCTGCAGTTGTGTCCGGTCAGTGTACACACAAGCTTTCATCTTTGAAAATCAATTACACTATCCAAAATGTTGAGAAGAGATTTAGCAAGTTCAATACAAGCAAGGTGGAGTAACAGACTCTGGGAAATCATCCAGAATGATACCATCAGATATCCCGCATGCAAGAATAATCTTTTTCCACACGAAATGTTTGTATTTCTGTATTTACATTGAGATTGAATTTGCATTGAGATAAACTTTGACAGCAGCTACAGAACAAAAACATCACTTTATAATCTTAAACCAAAATGCAAAAGACATACATCATTTGTGACTGCCAGCGTTTGCATAATTTGTACAGCGAGTCACCTTTTGGACTGAATTTGAACTTCCCTTTTCAGATTGACGTTATAATATGGACGGACGTATTCATGGCATAGCACTTGTGTGAATGCACAAGAAACGCTTTCTCCCAGTGAACTCTCATTCACCCCAATAGAATATCTTATCTCTGCGCTCTGTTGCAGGCAGCGAGCCAAGAGAGACTTTCTCATGAATAAACCGAGAGCTAGAAAGAGAGAGAAAAAGAAGAAGGAGAAATGAGTTTAGAAAGGGAACGAGATAGAGAGATCAATGTGTTCAGAGTGGCGTGCTAAGCATCTGGGTGAGAGCTTATGCATGTCTGCAGCTGTGTGTGTTTCTGTTCTTGCATACGAGAGGAAGAATGAGTGAAAAGAGAGCGTTGAACGAGGCAGCGGAGGAAGACAGAGAGCTTTGTCTGAGAAGGAGGGGAAGATAAAGAGGATGCTGAAATCAGTAACAATAGCTGCTCTGTATCTTTATTAGAGAGGATAAGTTGGAGTTCAGTGCAACCTTGGCTGACTTGGGACTGTTGTTATTATTATCACCACTGACGTCAAATGTTCTCTCTTTTTTCCCATTTTCTCTACTCTCTTATTTACCTTTCTCCGCCCCATCCCAGAGGGAGCGCCCAGCAGGGTGAGTAGGGTGTGCACAGTAAAGCATCATATTGTCTGTGTGAGTGTGTGTGTGTGTGTGTGTGTGACTGATAAACTGAGGGAAATGGAGACGCACTGTAAAGTGGCCTCTAAAAAAAAACTCTGGGTACAGCGGGAGCTCTGCCAGGAGAACGCAGCTCAACGCCAGCACAATATCTGCTCAGTGCTTTCAACCTTGAGGATCTCAAGGTTTTTACTTCACTCATGAGCTCACAGCGTTTCACTGTTATCTGGAACAAAGTAGAAACTCAGAGAATGGATGAACAAGCAACTGTTTGCTCATTAGCGCCACAAATGTTCTGGTAATCTAGAATAATTACTGAACAAGGGAAAGGATTAAAACCAAGTTAATGGCAAATGCTGCCAAAAATACACAGCATTTGGTGTGTGTAGAAACTCCGGATTGGATCCAGCTTTTTAAGAAATGATCCCCTGATTTACAGATGTCTCTTTCCCAATGTAAGTCAATGGGAAAAAGTATTGTTGGGCCCTATGACTTCACGGATTGACACAGAAGTTTTAGTACCACTACAACTACTGTATTTGCTTCAACTTCCAGAGCACTTCCTTAATGTCAGAAAAACACCAACATTCACACCACTGAGAACCATATGAAAATATGTTTCTCAGCAGACCTTGATCTTTTGCATTGATCAGGAGAGCATTCAAATGTCTATTTTCGAACTCAATTGCAAGTTGCTGTAATACTGATTTTGACATCATGTCCTTTTAAGGTCGTAAGCAAGAACACACTTTTGCTGAACAGATTTACTTTCAAACTTGCAGCATTTTAATTAAGTGTGAAGGTGAGATGTGACCGTATGCTGACTCAGGTTACCATAATTAATGGGTTTAAAGATAATAATAAAAAACCATCCTTAGAAAAATGTAGTAAATGCAACCTGCCTCACAGGTTTTGCACACATTTTATGCCTCTGTAGTTAAAAGTCCCTGTTAATCGCCTGGAGAATTAATGGAGTGCAAATCGTCTGAGTGAAATTCAGTGGACGTCTATGGCTTTCTCCCTGGCTGCAGATTTCTCTGCTTTCTGGAAAGTGTGTGAACACTCACTTACTGTAGTGGAGGACAGCTGGCCTTCATCAGTGTAACTGTTGATAACACACAGAGAGAGGGGGGGGGTGGAGAGTGAAATTGGAAAAGGAACGAGAGAGAAAGACTAAAGAGGAAGAAAAAAAGACAGAAAAGTAGGGAGGGAAATGTTGTTAAAGAAAATACCAGCAAGTCTTTGTTCTGGCTTTTATTGCGAAATGAAAATGATTTAAGAGCGCTACTGATTTCACTTTCCCTCCCTCTCTCTCTGTCCGCTATGAAACCCCGAGCATAATTTAATTGCTAAACACAATGCTGATTGTTAAGCAGCAGGAACATATTTCTCATATGAGAGCTGAGGTCTTGACTGAACGAAGCCAAGTGTTACAGCATTTGGAAAAGAGGGAGGGGAGAGATGCATATCAACTGGCGTTTTCTCAAAGAGACCAGTAAAACATGTTGGAATTTTGAACGGAGGGGAAATAAAGGACAGGAGAAGAGGGGGAAAAGGCGGAGGAGGAGGAGGAGAAAGCAGAGAGGGAAGTTTGTTGAGTTGCACTGAGGTCCATTGTGTGTTTTCTCCTCCGTCCAGCGCTCCTTCCTGTCGGCCCCGTGGGCTCCTTCCTGTGTGACTCATTGGTGTGTTAAACCCACACTGAGCTTGTCCCCCCCCACAGGGGACAGAGAATGACAAGTGGCCCTCACCGAACCTCTGGCCCCAGCGTAAAAAACAACACAATGCTTTGATTCGTCCTTTCTCAGTGCGAATATGCCGGCACAGCTTTATTGCCAAATAATGAGAGTCATATTTTACATTAGGACTGGTGTGTCGGGGGGGAAGAGCACTAATTAGCTTCGTTCGCTGTCTTGTGCTTCTATGGCTACGGTTTAAACCTGTGCCTACGTCTGCTGTTCTCGGAGTGTGTGTGTGTGTGTTTGGTGCTTTCTGTGGTGTGTGTTTGCTGCTCAGTGTGTTCTACCTTCTTTACCCAAGCTAATGTCTACAGAGCCATTGTGTGAATGCTTCTTAAAGAGGCCCTATTAGGCCATTTTGGGGTTTTCCCTTTCCTGTTCTGTGTTGTAAAGGTTTTTGTGCATGTAAATGGTCTGCAAAGGCTAAAATCCCTGTGTTCCCTCCAAAGGGAGTTTCTCTCCCACACACTCCCCCCTCTGCCTGAAACCATTTCAACTACTACTCCTTTGTTTACTTCCATAACATACACTGTAGTGACATCACTATGTAACACTCTTTGTTTGGCTAGCGCTCCAACGCATTGTAAGTGATAGACTAAGGGGTAGGACAACTCTGAGCAGTTGACCAATCCCAACAGAGCCGACCAGCTAACCAATCAGAGCAGACTGGGCTCTGGTTTCAGACAGAGGGTGAAAAGAGGTGCTGCAGCACAGGCAGTATGAGAAAAATAAAGAGCTTTTTGAACATTAAAGCATTGAGACATGTCCCAGTAGAGACACTACATACTGATATGAGCTGAAATGAGAATATTAGGGCCAATTTGATATCATAATCAGTACTTTATTAGATTTTTCCCTTGTAAGTGTGTCTTTCAAAGTCTGTCTCTCAGCTTATATTGCTAAGAGATTGTGTGTTTATAATTGTTTTTCTTTCTCTTTCAGAGTAAGTCAGTGTCATCAACAGACAGTCAGCCCAATGAGGAGCGGCAGGGCCCGTCAGGAGGCTACTCCTCCTCTCAGGGAGGAGCCGAGGCCAAGAGGAGGCGCTGCGACGACAAGGAGCCTCTCCCTCCACACTCCTATGTACGTGTTTGTTCTCCTCATAAGATAACATTTAATATAGTTAATATATAAATGATGACCATGGGTTGCTGAAGGGTAAAAATCAAGAAATATACACCTAGATATAAAATGTTAATCATCTATTTGTGTCGCTATCTGGTTTCTATATTTGAAGTATGTTTTCTTTTTTTTATATAAACTTCTTTGTTGAATTTGTTTATTTTTTGAACTACTTTTTTTTATTTTATTACTTTGAAACGTCTTTCCTGAGACCGCTGATGAAAAATATCCTCTAAGCTAACTGGCTCATTTTAAGGTTTTTAAACGTGTACTTTCCTCGTTACTAAACAAATAAATACATTTATCAATCATTAAACATATAAATATGCAACAAATTGTTCATATTAGATGCTATTGATGTGCATTTTTGCATCATTATCACCAAGTAGTTTAAATAAAGCCACATACACACACACCAAAGATGTCACAAAGTGCATCTCTGTGGTCATTTAAGACGTCGGCCATGACGTTATTGGCCACACAGGGTTCCTGGGGGCCCGGGGCCAATTGGAGCCGTGTTTGGATGCTGGGATGGGGAAGAGGAAGGAGCCGCAGGCGATGTAGCGCCAGCAGAGAGACGGCCAAGGCAGATAGCTGTAATGAATTAGACGGCTGTGTGTTTGCGCTCTGGAGGATTGATTGACACCGGGAGTCTGTCTGTGGAACACGGCCTCCAGCTAAATCAGTTTGGCATCAACAACAGCAGCAGTCCAAATCTTCCCATTAGTTCAGAGCGAGAACAAGCACAGATAGTTTCCACTTTCTGGAGCTTTTTCCTCTCTTTCTGGCTGTCGAGCCACTTTACAGCTCCCATCTCTCTCTGTGTTCCCTTCTGCTCTTTCTCTTTATCCCCACCTTTCAGTTTCACTTCTTTTCCCTCTCGTCTTATTTTGTGTTTTCTCCTTTTACTTTTTCCTCTCTCTCTTACTGTATGTCTGTTTGCTCTTATATGTCTCTTTCTCTTTATCACCATCGCTCAATTTCACTATTCTTCCCTCTCTGTCTTCTCGATGCTTCTTTATTTAATTTTTTTTTCGTATTTTCTTCTTTTACTTTATCCTCTTGTCCTTCCTCTCTTTATCTGTTTGCCTTTCTGCTCTTTCATATTTCTGTCACTACTTTAAACTCTCAATTTTCCTGTTTTTTTAATCTCATTTTACATTTTCTCCTTTTACTTTTTCATCTTTGCATTCCTATCTTTCTCTATCTTTCCATTTCAGTCCTTCTCACTCTCTGTCTTCCTGCTGTTTCTTTTACCTTTCTTTTCCTCTTTTCATTCCTCTTTCTCTGTTTGCCTTGTCTATTTGTCACCACATCTCAATTTCTCTACTTTTCCTTCTCAATCTCTGTCTTCTTGCTGTTTTTATCTATTTTGCTTCATCTCATTTTGCATTTTCCTTCCTTCTTACTTTCCTCTTCCGTTTCCTCTCTCTGTCTGTTTGCCTTTCTGCTCCTATATATCTCTGTCTCTTTATCAACCATTCTCAATTTCAATACTTTCACCTGTCTACCTTTTTGTTCCATCTCATGTTGCATTTCTTCCTCTTTCCATCCTCCCTCTCTCTTCATCTCTCTTTGTGTGTTTCTGTTTTTCTGCTCTCTGAATAGACCGTAGACGTAGCCCTGTTTTGGCTCGGTATAATTAGGTGCTGATGTCACTCCACACTGATGTCAATAGAAATATCAGGCCATGATCACATCAAAGTGCTGTTGCCATGGTGACTAAGTGCCAGAAAAAGGGAGAGAGAGAGATATATAAAGATGGCTAGACGAAAAGGGAAAATGTGCCATCAGTGGAGAAAGAGCAAGTGTGTGTGTGTGTGTGTGTGTGTGTGTGTGTGTGTGTGTGTGTGTGTGTGTGTGTGTGTGTGTGTGTGTGTGTGTGTGTGTGTGTGTGTGTGTGTGTGTGTGTGTGTGTGTGTGTGTGTGTGTGTGTGTGTGTGTGTGTGTGTGTGTGTGTGTGTGTGTGTGTGTGTGTGTGTGTGTGTGTGTGTTGCTTGGTGAAGCAATTGGAAACAGGACTCAGAGAGACACGAGGAGAGCTGGAGCTTTGATGGCGAACACAGAGGGTATATTTGGAGTTACGGCCGGAGAATTGACAAGACAGGTGGTGTGTCACGAGTTGACACAGCGGCTGACAAACCAATTCTGAAGAACTCTTCTGCAGCTTGAGGTTTTACCTAGTTCGAGTGTAATAATCAACATTCTTCATCAGCGAGACTAAACAAATATGTACCCTGAATCTAACTAGAACTCTCGTCCATAGGAAAGAATATGCGCCAGGGAACCTTCGTCCCTGAACAGTAAACTACCTCATGGCGGCTTGTGCTCTGTCATAGACTGGCAACAACAATGCGCCCAAACTGCCCCTCCTTAAGAGAGATAGCAGCAATACCCAAGGCCGTAGAACTATGCCATGGGAAAGGAGACAGTGAGAAGAGAAAACGATGAACTGTGTCGAAGGTTGAATACCTAAGCAAATTATTCCCTAACAGTGTTAAATGTTGCATGAGGACAGACAGTGGAAAGAAGCAATGAGCAGCCAGTGTGATATTATATATCGATCTGTGTGTAGACGTGTTTGTGTTCTTTGTGCGTCTCCATCTTTATTATTAAAGTTCTCAATGTACACTTACAGTATACTATATCTGTATGAGGGATAGAGAGATAGAAACCAACACACCAGCTGTCTTATCTTTATGGATATGGAGACATTTGGAGAAAATTGAACCTTTTTATGTCTTCTTTGCTCCTCAGGACAGTGATGGAGACAAGAGTGAAGACAATCTCGTAGTGGACGTCTCCAATGAAGTAAGTCACCTATCTGTGTTTGAATTGTTTTTTGACATCCTTAATCTAGTGGCTGATACATTATTATTAACTGTGGTCTTCTTGCATGTCGAAGGGTTTGCTTGTAGAGACAACACACAGAAAAGTATCACTCTACTGTGGTCATCCCCATTTTAAGCTCATTCAATTCTTTTTTACATCCGAAAACTTGGTTCACTCTTTCACTCTCATCAAACCTGTCCTCAGCTGCAGCAGGCAGATCATTTCAGAAAAGAAAAAAGAAGGTTATACCTGCTGCATGGCAGACAAATATAGCATTAAGCTCTTAAACATGGTCGAGCATTCAGCAGATAGCTAGTAGGGTATTTCCCTCAGGGGACGCTGGAGACCAAAACAGAGCTAAAAGGAAAGAAGGAGTTAATGGGTGTAAGTAATAGGAAAATGTGTGCTAATAATTGTGCAATATCAACTAAAAAGTGATACTTTTTCCAGTGATATTACCCCTGCCCATCCAAACCAATCATTCTAAGCTTTTATTGGTGCGAAAGTTCAAGTAACTTTATAAATATGCCATCCTTCACTTGTTAACTCTTAAGCATAGCCTTTTGAGGTGTATTTGGTAAACTGCTTTATCTCAGAAATATTTAGATAACATATTGGGTTGTCTAAAAAAAGACAAAACTAAGTGTTTAGTTATATCAAATAATCTGTGGCTGTGATTGGCAATTTTGTAGAAATTAACAACACGTGTGCATTTTCAACTATAGGGTTGTTTTTCTTCAATTCCTTGGCGATTGTAACTGTTAGAATATGAGTATGCTGGACATGCATGTGTGGTATCTCCTTAAATACTTACAAAAATCTAGCAAATGATATATCTTAAATTCTATGAATCTTGAAAGAAAGGGTTACCTTCTGTCTAATTATTGCTTAATAACAAAGTTTGTCAATGGGTCACACTCCCAAATCTTCATACATGGTGACCACACTCACTGAAGCAGAATTTGTATTAGTTTCTTCAGAGCAATTTGAAAATATTCAGCCTTCACTACCAATGTTTTCTCACAATCCTCGCTCTCCACTATGGAAAGTATTGAACTCACCCACAGATCTCACACTTCTCTCTCTCTCTCCCTCACACTTCCTCTCAGTCCTTCTGCAGGAGCTGTTCATCCCTGTTTCAGAAACATGTTTGGTTTCCCTACAAAGCCAGAGTTACACGAACAGCCTTTATCCTACAGAAGCTCTCTGCAAACATGAATAACACATGAATCCATCGGACCAGTGCTGCTCGCGGGAATAACTATAGATGTACTTTGCTCCGCTTGTATCACCTCTCCGTGCTCTGCATAACCCTCACTGTCAATAGTTCAATCTCACACACACACATCCTGTAGGGGAACTGTGTGCAAGTGTATGTGTGTGAGAGTCGGATTGAAATATATCTTACCTCAGAAATTCATTGTAGGTATTTTTTTTGAAAAGCTCCTTTTTTAAGTTTACTCAGCTTTGGTCACCTGTCATTTTTAGCTTGTTTCATTTTTTTTTTTACAACTAATTCAATTTGAATACAGACAAAGTAATGAAATTGTGAAAATAAGTCCCAATTTGGGATCTATATAGTATAACATTATCTGAAAATTATAAATGAGACTATTTCTTTGCTGTAGATTAATAGATCAGAATCAGAATCAGAATCAGAAACGGGTTTATTGCCAAGTAGGTTCACACATACGAGGAATTTGACTTGATGTCGTGGTGCATACATAAAATATAAAACAAAGAATCTAATATAAAACTAAAAATCTAATATAAAACTAAAAATCTTTAAGGACACTGTAATAAAATATAGTTAAATAGCAATAAATAGAGCAGTAATTTACAGCGTAATAGATTGCAATTATAGAATGAATTATAGAATATAAACTATGAAATATGAAATAAGAATATGTGCAGTAAGCAGTATTTGAGCATTGTGTGCATTAATGTAATGCATATAGAGACTACGTTGTGGCTGAGGTAAAGTGTCAGTGGGGGGGCCGGGCCTTGTTTAAGAGGCCGGTAGCGGAGGGGAAGAAACTGTTCAGGTGGCGACAGGTTTTGGTCCTGATGGAGCGCAGCCTCCTGCCAGAGGGGAGGGGGGTGAACAGTTTTGTATCCAGGGTGGGAGGGGTCGGCCACTATCTTCCCTGCCCGCCTCAGGTCGTGGAGGGATGGCAGATTGCAGCCGATCACCTTCTCTGCACAGCGGATGACACGCTGCAGCCTGCCCTTATCCTTGGCTGTGGCTGCGGCGTACCAGATGGTGATGGAGGAGGTGAGGATGGACTCGATGATGGAGGTGTAGAAGTTCACCATCATTGTCTTTGGCAGGTTGAATTTCTTCAGCTGCCTCAGGAAGAACATCCTCTGCTGGGCTTTTTTGATGAGGGAGCAGATGTTCTGCTCCCATTTGAGGTCCTGGGCGATGATGGTGCCCAGGAAGCGGAAAGACTCCACAGCAGTGACTGGGGAGAGACACAGAGTGATGGGGGCGGGTGGGGCTGCGTTCTTCCTGAAGTCCACAACCATCTCCACTGTCTTGAGAGCGTTGAGCTCCAGGTGGTTGTCCCTACACCAGGTCACTAGATGGTCCATCTCCCACCTGTAGGCAGACTCGTCCCCACCAGAGATGAGTCCGATGAGGGTGGTGTCGTCTGCGAAGACTGGTGACTGGAGGTGCAGCTGTTGGTGTAACAGGGAGAATAGCAGAGGGGAAAGAACGCAGCCTTGAGGGGAACCGGTGCTGATGGTCCGGGGGTCAGAGACGTGTTTCCCCTGCCTCACGTGCTGCTTCCTGTCAGATCAATCCTATGGTCTGTTAAATATCAGAAAAAGAATCATAAAAAAGAAACATCCATATATATTTACTGTTGTATAATGAAAGAGATATTTTATAGCTTAAGAAGTTGGAACTAGTTTGATTATAACCAATCAATTTACAGAGTAGCTGCAAATTAGCCTCCTTTTTCTGAACACCAACAATTCAAGTAATGCTTTCAGCTCTAGACCTATATCCACAACCAAACAACATTGCATTTCAGTGTTTGTTTCGCGGGCTTGTTTTAATGACGATCATCAAGAGTAACCTGTGAAATGTGAGATGGCATGTATCTGCTTCAGCGTTCTGCTGCAGTTTCCTTGTAAATAGGAAGAGCTCCTATGTAAGCTCATTACCAGCAGCTGCTATTTGTGTTCTCTTTTGGTGAACACACACACACACACACACACACACACACACACACACACACACACACACAATCTCCTCTAATATACCTCTTGTTTATTCCTGTTCTCTTTCCCATCTTCTTGAAGCCTCTCTTCTTCCATCTCCTCTCCTCCTCACCCTACGTCCCTTCTCTCATTAGATAACTGCAGTCTTCTTCATTTAATATATGCAAAGCCGTTTATGCCCCTGGAATATTTGAGTTCTTTAAATACTTTACGCAGTGTACAAAAATATGTTTTATCTGAGCCCGCTGTTTTTTGATATTGCACACAAAAGCGGAACCGGTCTCTTGTGTGATTTAGAAACTAGTACAAAAGCGTAAAGAAAAGAAAATGTGACAAATGTGGGTAATGGCAGAAAAAGATAAACTCATTCTCGTGTCTGTGTGTGCGTGCGTGCGTGCATGCGTGCTTAAGTGTGTAAGCAATGTGTATAAAATGTCGGTGCTGATCACTGTGCCCGGTGAGAAGTACTTACTGCAGCACTTTGTTCTGGGGGAGGCAGCGCTGGCTCAACAGTGTCTCCAGTGATGAAAGCAGCTGTAACAGCAACATTATCTCCACACACCACCGTGCAGACACAGCGACAATTTCTACTCTTCCATGTAATGTTCCCTGAGCCTTTTAGAAATCACCAAACAGACTGTGACACTGGAGGCTGTGTCTGCCCATTACAGAATAATCTGCTGCTGCTCATATTTGAGCCATGGATGTGTACTTATTTGTCTTTATTGTATCACTAAGTGTGCTTTTTTCTCTATATTTAACAATATATGGTCATATTTTCAGTTATGGTTGATTTGGTGACTCCCTTTTTATTGGTGGTAACAGCAACCAGGTTTATTACTAATAATGAGAATCTAGTTTTCGGGATATTTACACAAAACCTAAACACAAACAAAAGACTACAGTAAACGTGATAAATACTTGCTATATAATAATTATGATATGCAACTTGAAGCATTTAAAGGCTTCCATCTTTAATCAGAAGAAGTCATTTTGATGCAATGCTGTAAAAAGGACTTGAGTGCAAAAGAGCTGAGTCATTGTGTGACCTTCCTGAGACTGAAAATATAGAAACACCAGAACTTTAGATCGTTTTTCAACCTCTCTTCCGATGCTTGTCGTCCAGGAGCCGAACTCCCCTGCCGGCAGCCCCCCCCACTCGCCCCACGGGAACGGGCTGGACCGGGCTCCCACTCTGAGGAAAGAGCTGCCGGGCTCCTCTAGTGCCGGAGAGGCCCCCTCCCCCCCCGAACCCCCGCAGCCCCACCCCGGGGAAGTCCAAGGACTCTGCCCAGGTGAGACTGAGTGATTCTTAGGAAGCTGCTGCTCTTTGTTGACGGGACATCTGATCTCATACTTTCTGATGATCAGTGCTGGAAGAAGTACTGAAAGCTTCTTTTTCTTTTTTACAGTTTATGGAAAAAAAACACAGACAGGCATAGAAAAATAAAAATAATACAAATTGGGTCAATGAGTCACTTTGGTATTTGGATAGTTCAGGGGTCTGCAACCTTTTTGACCAAAAGAGCCATTTTGCCCCCTTTTCCACCAACTTTTTTTGTCTGGAGCCACAAAACATATTTGATAGCTTGATAGCTTATAAAGTTGTATTTATTGTTACATCACAGACAAAAACTACAGTTTTTTTGCATTTATTATTTATTACATTATAGAAAACTGTTTACCTCTAATAATAAACAAAGAACTCTTATAAGGAGAAAAAAAAATACACAGGCCTACTTTAAAATACATTTAACACAGCACTTGGGGAGTCCTCTGCACATTTGAAGAAAATGAATATAATTCAAATGGGCCCACTTTGAAATAAATCAAACATATAGCTGCACCCTAAAAAGAGTTAACTGATTGAATTATGACTGAAGATCGTCAGCTGTCTTCCTCTCCCGTGTTTTTCCTCCAATACGTAAAGCTGCAGCACCTTTGACAACTTCTCTCCACATATCAAACATACCGTTAAGCCAGCATCGTTTGCTGTGAAAGCATATAACTCTGTCCACGCAGAATGAAACCCTCTGTGTTCCTCCGTTACTTTTCTTTTCTTTGATTTATCCATAGTTCGCTCATCGAGCCGGGGGTCAGGTTATTCGCCTGCAAGAAAAGGCGCTGGTGCGGGACCGTCGCAGGATATGACGCATATTTTAGTTTACCTAATTAAAACCGTTTTTTTTTTTTTTTTTAACGTGTCACAGTATCACCTCAAAATACAAGATACGAAACATTTTCAACCGTGCAACAAAATATAAATAGTCCTACAAAGATATTTATTTTATTTCCTTCTTATTTTTGTCTAAGCTCAAGAGAGCCAGAGTAGAAGGCTTAAAGAGCCGCGGGTTGCCGACAGCTGGTATAGTTAAAGAGAAAGAGTCAAGCAGGGGAGTTTTCACATTCCAGTCTGTTTCTGTTTCTTGTATGTATTGTCCTGTCAGATCAGTAAGTACACACAGCTTTAACTTCAGTAAAAATAGCAATACTTCCTTGTAAAAAAAATACAAGTAAAAGTCCTCCATTTAATATCAAACTGCAAAAAGATAAACCTAATGTAAAAGTACAAAAGTATTGGCATCATAATATACTTAAAGTACCAAGCGTAAACTTTTAAATGTCTGCATTATGATTATCGGTGCATTAATGTGTCTATCACATCTGGAAAAGGAGTGGGGGTTTGAATCAATAATTATTGTCTTATTAAATGTTCACTTGGATGATAGCTGTAGCTGTGCCAGAAACACCATCATGGATTTGAATCAAAATTAACAAGTGATCATCATTCTGAACGTCAGCATAAAAAATGAGGGCTTAGGTGTGATAAGCCGTATACCTCCCAGGACAGATCAGCCATGATTTGTATTGGTTATATTTCATTTCTGACTTTAAGTCTCAGTCTCCATTGTCCAAGTCTGGCACCCCGTCCCCGTCCCACCGAGAGGCCCTGACCCCCGGAGCCCCCGGAGCCCCGGGCCCCAGCACCTCCTGCCTGCGTCTGGTCAGCAAAGCAGCTTCCAGTGCAGACCCTCTAGGTGAGGCTGGGGATATAAAACCTTAAATCGATGTATCCTATGTTTTTATTGTGTTTTTACTGTGTATTGTGTTTTTAGCACTTCTTAACACGTGGCTTGTGTGGTCATTTATTCTTTTAGGATTCCTATGATGTTTTTTTTTAGCACTTTGTGACTATGTCTGTGAAAAGCGCTTTATAAATACATTTGACTTACTTTACTTACTTAAAAATTGCCCTGCATATTGTTACCGTTGACAAAATAGTTTGTAAACCACTCATTCAGAAAGCTTCTCAGGAGAAGCCAACTTCAAATGGTGATATGATTCCATACATCATTACATAGTGGAGAAAGCTTTAACATTACTCATAACTTTTAATTTAGCTGCTCCACTTGAGCTCTTTTTATATGTTTTAAACTGAACGAGAGCTCTTTGAATTGAACTGTCCTTGCCAGAATGGGATTTGCTCCGAGTATTCCTCTGCCCTTCATGCCCTACATCCCTTTGTCCCCCAGTTTTCCCTTTTCCTGATAGTTTATGGTATGAAATGACTGCTGAATATTCATGCAGTTTACGGTTTTTCCTCCCAAAATATCTTGATTTTTGTCAGTGCAAAGTTAAACAAAATGCCTCCCCTTGGGCCTGATATTTTAAATACACAAAGCCTCAAAATAAAGTAAGACCCCTGTGACTCTAACTATAGAGATCCAGATTTATCATTGGACTCTTGAGCAAGTCTCAACAGCTCTCTGCTCCTGTGGCCAGCAATGAAAACCATTGTTTACCTGATAGCGCAATAACTAAAATGTAATTTAAAAAAAAAACCTCTGTGATGGTGTTTAGATTCCATGTAGAGTTTCTCCTCCTTCCTTCATCCCCTCCTTCCTCTTCCCTCCCTCCCCAGCTCTCCGCAGTCCCATGTCTGTGCCCCCCGGTTCATACCCAGCTCATTTTGGCGTGGTGTCCCACGCAGGACTGAACGGAGAGCTGGCCAGCCCAGGAGGCTTCGGGGGGGCTTTGACTCTCTCTCCACAGATCAGCGCTGCAGCCAACGCCTACTCCCGCAGCCCCATGGTGAGTAAAGGACAAATGGTTACTCTAAGTCCAGGTTTGATTTATAGTTCAGCCTCAGTTCTATACCCTCATTAGTTTGTTTGTACCCTATGACTGTTAAAAAAGCTCAATGTGTCCTGTGTTGTCAGGTAGAGCATTCATTACATGATTAAAGTTATCATGCTTACATTAACTTATTCATTTTGATAGAAAGGGACAGTCATGGCGAGAAGTTTTGTAATTGATAAGACTCACAAATGCAAATCTGTGTAGCACTCCTGAAAAAGACTTTCTTCAACATGCTCCAAATTAAATTCATTATCATTTAACCGTCCAGCATGGCAAACATGAACATCAACAACAGGAAGCAGCCTCAGCCGTTAAATCACAGTTTTTACAGTCTCTTATGGCTGACATGTAGTAACATGTTTGTTGATGTGGCCTGGCGTTAGTGTAGCTACAGTATTTAGCTCCCAGAAGACCCAGCCTAAGGCAGGATGTACACTGCGGTGCCCCTTCACCACCCTGTCATCAGTCTGGGGGAAGGCAGTATGCTCATAACATCACACATTAGTGTCAGCACAGTAATATGCACACACTTCAGCAGAGTTTCAGACCGCAGACTGCAGACAGCCCGTTGTTTTAATGCTGAGTAATTTTTGGGATAACATTACATTTTTACTTCAACTTAAAAGAAATTCAGTTGGATCATTTTACATATGCTTTGCCTGTACGTGCTACACATTTAATTAATGTTGCCCATAAATCAGCTGCATTTTAAGATGCTCTGACAAAAATGTCCACACCCTTTCTGGTGGCGGTTTACGCCTTAGGAGGTTGAAATTTTTCAATTAGGTCAAGTGTTTGTCACGTTATCAGTCTTGAATGCATTAACATGTGGATACATGTCTGTACAATGGTTGAAGCTATTGCAAATCTACGCCTTTCTAAAGAGGACATGTAAAAAAAAAACTATTTTTATGCACATATATTTGGGTACTGCCATTCATATTTGGCTCCACTTCCTAAGTCACATGTAGGTTTCTTCAAATGTACATCCCTATCTCACTGACTTCTTGAAAACTACCTCTGCAAAGGTGAACCATATTTTTTTTATCAGAGCAGACTAGGCTTTTTTAAGAGGGGAACTTAAAGGGGACCTATCATGCAAAATGCACTTTGTGATGTCTTTTATACATACATATGTGTCCCCGGTGTTCCAGGGAACTCACAAAGTGTCAGAAAACAAAACCCTCTCTCTTTTCCTCCATACCCAAATCTCTAAGAACGGGGCTGCAACGGATTTGATACGGGTCGATTTTTTATTTGCACCTTTTTGACGTAATGTAGGTGCACTCCGCCTGATTGGTCAACTCTCCACCAATCAGGGGAATGAGAGGTTGGGCCACGGCCACGCCATTGCCCAACCTGTAATTCGCATATAGGCTGTCGGCAGGCTACATTTCCCCAGTCACATCTGTGGTTTTGCCCGCTCTTGCCAGGATGTCTAATAGAGATAGATATTGCGCTGTTGTTGGCTGCAATAATCGTGACAAGGAAAAAACAATTGCATGCACTGCTGCCTCTGGAAAAAGCAAAGAATCTGTGGCTAGAGTTCATTTTCCAGGGAAATGTGCCAGAAGACTCCAGCAGATTTCTGCGTGTGTCTCCCTATATAAATATATATATATGTACTGCTGTTTTTGCATTACAAACTCTGTTACAAACTGTACACATAACATTCTTGCTAATTAGCCAAAACTGAATAAGTAGCAAGCATCGTAACAAAAATTTAGCGTAAAATAAATAGGGACAACAGCTTGTCAACTAACCATTCAGAAACGTCCTGCTGCAACCGAGATGTTTGCACCTCCACCAAAACCTCCGCTTCTTGAGGGTCAGATTCTGGATCAAATTGGTAATATGCTTGAACACATGCATTGCTCTGAGAAAACATGTTGACTCTCCACTCGTAATCACAGCAAGCATGATAACATGACGCTCGTGCCGGGGCCGTGTCACGCCCCCCTCTTCCGCATGGGGGCGTGGTCAGCTGAATCAGACCTTGCAAAGACAGAGCTGGAGTGAGGCAAAATGAGGCATGGCTAAAATGCATGATCTGTTTCGTATTTTGAAAATTAAAACGTATTAATATACCTTATATATATATATATATATACCTTATATATTATTTAAATATAGCATGATAGGTCCCCTTTAAAGAGACAGGCGCTAAAATTGAGTCTTTCTGAAAGAGGGTAAAAATAGTTTTTTTCAGACAAAATGAATGTGTTTTTTTTTTACATAAAGGCATGTAGTTATAGTACAAACCCAAATGACTTATTCTAACCTAAACATGACCATCATACAGTTTGTCCTCTTTAAGCCAGTCCGTGTAAAGCTGTTAATTATTCGTCCACTCTTTTGTCTCCTCCAGGTGGCGTATGAGTCTCGGTCTCACCTGAGGGCCCCGGGGCTGTCCTCCTCTCTGCCTGGTTCCTCTGGGGGCAAACCGTGAGTATTCACACTGTCCATATTTCATTTAGGATTGAAAAAGTATATTTGGTATACACATTTTCAAGCCTTTAATTACTATTTGTCTGTAAACATTGAGCTGCAGCACATGCATTTGTTGGAGGAAATCTCAGTCTGGGCAGTATGTGAAAATGTAAACATTTCACAGTAAAGGCTCAAAATACGTTCTATGTCCTCTTTGACGGAGGGTGACAGGGTTGAAAGGGGGAGATAGCAGCAGATCTGTGCAGCTCTGAGCTAAACACGGCATAACTTTCTTTTGTTTTCATTGAAAAGAAATGTGAATGCTGAGCGAGATAATCAGGGCAGCTTAAATACATAGTTAGACACATAAGATTGCTCATACTTTAATGAAAACTCGCTCAGTGATAATCCAATTTTGGATTGGATGAGAACCCAAATAAATAGTTTCTCCCATCTGCAGATTTGGGGTTTTCTATTCCCCCTTGCTTTTCAGCGTTGCACATTAACCGTGTCCAACAAAGACATATATTATAGAATTGCATGCGCCCAGATCACTTTCTCCAGCACGCCTGCACACAGTCCACTCGGCTGTGCAGACTGTTGAATGATGTTGTTTTTGTCATTTGTTGCAGAGCAGCAATTCATTCTTGCGGTGCTAATTTGAAATCATAAAACAGCCTGGGTCTCCAACAGCTACACTATTGATCGGCCATTAGCAATGCCACACTGCCTCTGCCCTGTAATACAATCTGCCATTATGCATCCCCGCCTACAGCTACAGTGGGCCTAGTAATTGCCAGAATTCAGGCAAATATGACTGAAGATCCAAAACCATTACTGTTGCAGTCTCAACTCTCTGATTTGCTTGTAGCTGTTTGTGCACTGTGTTTATTTACCTGTTGTTCGCCTCCTTTCTCATTGATTAAAATGATTGATTCCATCTTCTCTGTCCTGTCTTCCTCCCATGTATCCTTCACTGTCCTCTGCTGTGCCCTCAAAACTCTGTTTAATTTTAGCTCTTCCCTCCTGAAGTATTGATTTATTTCTCTTTCTGTTTCTCCGCAGAGCCTACTCGTTCCATGTGAGCGCAGACGGCCAGATGCAGCCGGTTCCCTTCCCCCCCGACGCCCTGCTGGGCCCGGGGATCCCTCGGCACGCCCGTCAGATCCACACCCTGAACCACGGAGAGGTGGTGTGTGCCGTCACCATCAGCACCTCCACCCGCCACGTCTACACCGGAGGAAAGGGCTGCGTGAAGGTGTGGGACATCAGCCAGCCGGGGAGCAAGAGCCCCATGGCCCAGCTGGACTGTCTGGTGAGAGGAGCCGAGAGAGGAAGCCAAACAGGCAGAGTGTGTTTAAAATAGAAATGGATTCACAGACACACATTCACACATCAGGCTGCAGCTTTGTTTTGGTTATGTCATTTTTCCTCATAGATTTTGTTAATATTATCAAAATGTCCACATTATTATCCTAAAAGTTCCCCATCATGTTATCATCTGTCCCATGAAGCCTCATAGAAAAGGCAAAGGAAGGTTTATTTATATAGCACATTGTGATAACAAGGCAAATCAAAGTGCTGTGCAAAAAAACATTAAAAGCCTTAAAGTGCCAGTGAAGTGCATTTTTTTGCGCCAAAGTGAAATGGCAGTTTCATTTCTTACATATAATTGTACCTGTTCATGGCTAAAATAATTTTTTAGGAAGTGCGAGGGACGAGATAAACATCGCAAATTTTTCAGAGTCTGAGCCTACCGCTGCTGCAGACGATAGCGGCTGTGACGTCACAAGATGGGCCCAGTTGTGATTGTAAACATGGCGGAGCCTTCGGAAAGTGATACTGGTGCGAGAGAAATGAGTGATTTTGACAGCTTTTCGGACAGGATAGATGAGGAAAGTGGCCATGGAAGTCAATTTAGTTGAGGACAATATTTTGTCATAGATCTAGAGTAGATCTACACACAGGATTGGCCGTCACCTGATCATACATTCATCTGTTCATAGCATGATGCAACATTCATGTTCACATGCAGTGTTGTGCTAGTTACTGAAAACCAGTAAGTAGTTACAATTACTAGTTACTTCACTACTTACACCAAAAAGTAATGCGTTACTGTGAAAAGTAACTTCTTAGTTACTTAGAAAAGGGCACCCATTAATGCCCTTATACTGTAGCCTTCATTTCAGTACTGTTATTGCATCGGAGAATAATACAACCTGTTGATCAACTTGACATGCATTTGCATCACTGAACTCTGCTAAGCAATGTGGTCTATACAAACACAAACACAAAGATATGTTTCAAAGTGCCAATCCAGCCGCTGTTGCTTAGGTGGAGGTGGAATGGCGTCGGATGAGTCTGGGTCTGTGGTCTTAGCTACTAGCTTCGCTACTAGCTTCGTCCCAGCATGTTTTTTCTGCAGATGTTTCAACAGATTTTAATTGCTGTTTTGGGCAGTCGATAGGATCTTTGACCCGCCAAGACACAACTTACATTTAACTAAAACGTTCTTTTCTTTGTGCTCGACAAAAGTGAAATAGTGAGAATATCTCCAGGCGGAGAAACTCGACTTGAGCTCTGCCGCCGCCATGATAGTCTTGTTAGTTAACACAAACACAGTGGCGTTTATTTTTCATAAACAATCTACGAATCTACGAAACAATGACACCAGCCACTCACCTTCATCTTTTGGGAACAGAAACATCGCCACTTCGGCAGACTTCACATTACCACAGCCACGGCAATAATGCATCGCTTCCCGTGTGTTTTTTCCTCCCTTTTTCGTCACTGTCGCCTCCATTGTCAGCTTTTCTCGATTGGCAATCACTTCCAGTCGACTGCGAAACACTTTCCAATCAAATACTCGCTCAAAAACGTTGGTAAATTCGACTTTGAAATAGAGACAAAATGAATGGTGGTGAATGTAAACACTTCGGCTTGGCCCATCTTCTGACGTCACGCAGTAGATCGCAAGCCACGCCCACGAAGGCGGAGGTCGACTGCGAATTTCCCAGCGGAAAATTCAAACTCGTCAAATTCGTTGCTATTCCAACATCTTTGATATGGGTTCCAATGGACAATTTTGGTCATTACTATACGTATTAGCATAAAAGATCATGCACCGTCGCACACTTCAGTGGGTCTTTAAGACATAGTGCAAAAGAAACACATTATGAAATTACACTCAAAAATAAAAAGCCAAAATCATTAAAAAGCCCATATAATACAAATTAAAGAAAGGTTAAAATAGAATAAGACTGCTATGAAATACAAGAATAAAAGTCACAGTGCAGTGTAATTTGAATAATTATCTGATTTAATAAAAGGAAGGGGCAATAATAAAAGTAATCAGTCTTGATTTAAAATAATTGGGAGTTGCAGCAGACTTGAAGTTATATATATTTTTTCTTGTATTTTTTATTTTATTGCTTTGCACAATTTAAAATGACATAAACATAACAGATAACAAATGGTAAACCCAATCAAATCTCAACTTGAAAGAAAGAAGAAGATCAATATTCAATAATGATGGCGACATTAAAGAACATATACTAAAAACATCAATACATTTCTTTGAAAAAACAAGAAGGAAAATGTGATTATGAAAAATGTATTCATAATGTGTGAGTATCTGTGTATATATGGAGAAGCAGGTATCAAATAGGAGACCATTTGTAATGCGTGAAATGCCATACTGGATTTGAATTCCCCTAAATCTGATTTGGAGTATAATTACTGAATGCCACATCTTGATATTTAGTTTTGACTCTGGGGAAAGAAAGTAGACCCATTATAACCGACCTAAGGTATATTTCGTTGTATTTCGGCCTTAAACGTTCAGCGTTTCAAGATCATTCACTTCTAGCATAACTCAAACATTTTTATTATTTTGTCCCATCAGAACAGGGATAACTACATCCGCTCCTGTAAAATCCTCCCTGACGGACGGACCCTGATCGTGGGGGGGGAGGCCAGCACGCTGTCCATCTGGGACTTGGCCACGCCCACTCCTCGCATCAAGGCGGAGCTGACGTCGTCGGCGCCCGCCTGCTACGCTCTGGCCATCTCCCCCGACAACAAGGTCTGCTTCTCCTGCTGCAGCGACGGGAACATCGTGGTCTGGGACCTCCACAACCAGACGCTGGTCAGGTGAGAGGGGGGGGAGGAAGTACTCGAGTATTTGTAGTAGATGTAGAAAGACTACAGTGTAAATGATGTGGTAACATTTCCGCCTCAAAATCTCGTTCAAGTAAGTACCAAAAGGAAAAGTACAACACATGTCCCGAATCATTTATATAAACGTTTGTCTTTTTAATTAGTGATGCATTAGTTTGTTTGTATCATTCCAAGTTGCTCTTTGTAAAGGTAAAGGTTTATTTTAATGACTTGTTATCCTGCTAGGTATCCTAACCTCTACTAATATATCATAATTCATTAGTTGATTTATATTTGATGTTAGTAATCTTAATTGTAGCTAGTAAAATAAGATGTCAAATGAATGTAGCTGAGTAAGAAGTACAGCATTTGGCTCAAACATGTAGTGAAGTGAAAATATAAAGTAGCATGAATTGAAAATACTAGTTCAATTCTTGAGTAAATGTACTTGATTATTTGGTAAGAGGAGGAGTTTGAGTAAATGCCATGGAAACTGGTCAAATAGCCGGCTGGTCAGGTGAGAGGAGAGAAGGAGGAGAGGAAGGAGAGGGAGGAGAGGACAGGGGAAGGTGAAAAATAAATTTTAAAAAAGTGTGTTTTGCCTCCACAAATAGTCTGCTGTCAGGAGAGAGCGCAGAGGGGAGAGGGAGGGAGGGAGGGAGGCTGGAGGATGTGGAAACATTTCAAGAACTTCTATAAAAAAGTAGATTTAATATGGAAGAATAAAGAGGGAGGGAAAATCATTGGCTAACTAACTAACCCTATAGTCAGTTGAGGAGAGGGGGGAGGAAATAGCTGTAGGCGTATGCGATAAAACAGCAGGATTTATAGGAGAAGGATGAATTAAGAGAGGTGAAGAGGGAAGACTGTGGTGAGGAGAAAAGGCTGCAACAGGTGAGGGCAGTAGTCGCTTCAGGGAGGGCGGAATTCGAATATATTTCTCTGACACCTCCAGGAGAAAGAGACTTGTGTGTGTGTGTGTGTGTGTGTGTGTGTGTGTGTGTGTGTGTGTGTGTGTGTGTGTGTGTGTGTGTGTGTGTGTGTGTGTGTGTGTGTGTGTGTGTGTGTGTGTGTGTGTGTGTGTGTGTGTGTGTGTGTGTGTGTGTGTGTGTGTGTGTGTGTGTGTGTGTTGTGTGTGTGTGTGTGTGTGTGTGCATGGCTTTGTTTTAATTTGTGGTGCTTCTGTGTGCCTCCGCTCTGCAGGCAGTTCCAGGGCCACACGGACGGAGCGAGCTGCATCGACATCTCCAACGACGGCACCAAGCTGTGGACGGGGGGGCTGGACAACACGGTCCGCTGCTGGGACCTCCGGGAGGGACGGCAGCTGCAGCAGCACGACTTCACCTCGCAGGTACACACACACACAAACACACACATCACATGGTCACATACTCATAAACACACAGAGACAAGTGTAGGTTGCAAGGAAACGACAAGCGACAACCTATGGGTTAAACCTGCATTCTCTCTAGTGTCCTGCAGTGGGGCTAGTTTCCTAGAAGTCTGAATGTATGTCTATGAGAAAACTCCCCTCATTTCTTACCTCGATAAACATTTTCCTACTGAGTTCATGGTCTCAATTGCTATTGTCAAACTTCTTCAACACAGCATGATGTTCATTTTGTAGATTAGGATCCCATTTAGATCGTAATAGACAATAAAGCAGGATTTTCTCCAGAGCGGTTATCCGTTGTGATTGACAGGTCGCTCACACGTCTTGCAACTTTAACCAGTTTACAGTGTGTTTTCAGTTCATGAAAAAGTATCGTAACTTTAGGAGTTATTTATGGTTGCAAACAAACAAGATGGCGAGAGTCAAAATAACAACACATACACCACTTATGGGACCAACATGCACACAGCACCACAAGACAGTACATACATGTGAACAAAAGAACACGTGCATTTGACCTCATAAGTTAATAATTAAATCCAAATACACACTGTAACCTCACCTTGCAGGTATCAATACAAACACACACAAGTGAAAACACATCAACAAACAACAATGTCAGTTCTGCAAACACACACACACACACACACACACACACACACACACACACACACCCCTCACTGCCACAACAGAGCTATAGAGAGATGAGTTTCGATCCACCGTGTAATGACTTTCTCTATTGCTTGCCGTCTCTCTCTATCTTCCTCTTTCTATTCTCCTTTTTTCTTTATCAATGTATTCATTCACTCTTTATTTACCTCTATCTCTGTCCTCCCTCTCTTTCCTTTGAAACTTTCCATTACCTTTTTCTTTTCCTTGATATCCTAAATACCTTCACTCACTTCATTCCTTCTTGTGTCCTCCCTGCTTCCCTCCATTGTTCTCTGTCTCTCATCACCCTTATCTTCTTTCCTCCCTCATCCCCCATTTCCTCTCATCTTCTCCCAATTTTTGTTTTCATTTCTGCACCATTGATTCCTTTCTTCTGCCCTCCTATCTCCCATTTCATTTTCTACCTTCCCTTTGATCCCCCTCTCCAGATCTTCTCTCTGGGTTACTGTCCGACAGGCGAGTGGCTGGCTGTGGGAATGGAGAGCAGCAACGTGGAAGTCCTGCATGTCTCCAAACCTGACAAGTACCAGCTGCACCTCCACGAGAGCTGTGTTCTCTCTCTCAAGTTCGCCTCCTGTGGTACATACACACACACACACACACAAACACATACACACACTTTTTCACCAAGGTGGTTTAAGGGCCAATTTGTGCCAAATGTTTCAAACTTCTGCCCCCACAATTTTATCGGACGGCATGAAGTGCAGCGTAAATCCGAGGCTAACGTCCGAAGCTGGGGCAGATAATTCTGAGCAATAAGAGTTCATGGCGAGTAGAGAAGAAAGTTGTCACAGGAACAGTAGCGCCAAAACCGAAAGGTGGCTAGAATGTGAACTCACAAGTAAATAGAAACATCACGCAACATAAACCAGGCACACGTGACACATTATTCATTCTCACTATACTTTTAATGACCACTTGTTTGATATCATATAAGAAAAAGAGCAACATAAGCACAGCTCAGACCCATGGATGTGTAAAGAGAACTGGATACAGCGTTGGAGACGGGGTATCGTTCATTCCTATGAGAGACGCTCAGTGGCGCATGACGCTCAAAATGGAGTGTCTGTCGGCTTTTAGCCCATTTTACAACTTTAAGACCCTAACGATTTTAAATAAGGGCAATAGAAGTGTTCGTACTGGGTATTTAATTAAGCTAAAGAAAAATGGTACGCTGATTTACAGACGTCACGGACACTGTAGTACCACCGTTTGGCCACTACTGCCTTTCCAAAAATCTTCTTCAATGCCCAGCCCACTTTCTGGGAGCTTGTTCCGACCCACTTCACAATTTCTGAGGGATATTCACACTGACGTAATCAGTGACCTCGCGACGCTGCTCCTACAGGGCTCTGGTCAGTGGAGAAGTCAACTGGTTCTTTTTAACCCAACTAGCACCAACACAGAACTGAACTACTGTCAGTGGAAAAAGGGGAAACAGATGTCATACTCTGGATTGGTTCCTAAATGTTTCTCTAATATTTGCCGCTCCTGACAAACAGAACTCCCCTGTTAGTATATCAGCCCTTTTCCTTTGTTTAACCCACAGCTCTGTGTGTGTTGTTTCAGGCAAGTGGTTCGTGAGCACAGGAAAAGACAATCTGTTGAATGCATGGAGGACACCATATGGAGCGAGTATTTTCCAGGTGAGAGACGAGTGCAACGCTCTGAGGATGTTTATGCTCTGTGGGTGTACATATTTGGGTATATATAAATATGTGTGCGTATATACGGGATCGCAGAGTCATCTGTTAGTCGCTGGGGATAGTGTTGTTTAAGATTTCTGTGCTTCCTGTCTATGTACCCCACACACACTCACTCACACACACTCACACATACACACACACACACACACACACACACACACACAAACATTGAGCGGTAGAGGTAAAAGAGAGGAAAAAGCTGAGAACGTTTAGATGGAGAAAGCGAGTGATAAAACATTTTTAAATCCAGTTTTTTGATCCATGGTGACTAGCGAAGGTTTATCAGACAGTGCAGGCTGCCAAACACACACACACACACACACACACACACACACACACACACACACACACACACACACTAGGGCTGCACGATATTGGAAAAAACTGACATTGCGATTATTTTTCCCCCTGCGATATATATTGCGATATGAAAACATACAGGAATTGAAGAAAAGACCGTTTTTTTTCCCGCAAACCATCCTTTCTTAACTTTAATGCTATACAATTGGTATTTTTTTAACTATATTTAACCGGACGTCTGGATCTTAAGTTATCAGAGCAACAAGCTGAGCTAGCTCGGTTAGCAGCACCGAACTGCCCTGGAGAAACCATAGACTGAAACACATGAAACTACTTTATTCAGTGTTTTTACCTTTAATCACCCGGTCCGTTTGCTTTGGAGATTTGATTGTGATTGGTGGTTTGCTGTGCATGCAGAGCCTGCATGTCACTCACTCAAGTACCCCTGACATGAGAGCCGCGCGAGTTTTCCTTTTGTAGCAAGCAGCAAAAGAATTGTAACATGACGTGTTTGAGTTAATTTGCCTACTTAATATCGCAAGAAAAAAAATCGTCACGTCCTGCGATGTGAATATCGCGCATGCGCATATCGAGATTATCGTAACGACACGATATATCGTGCAGCCTTAACACACACACACACACACACACACACACACACACACACACACACACACACACACACTCTTTCAACTCTGACACACGGAACAAGTGTTATAGCTCCTTCATCTTTAGCTGAGCCAGTTCATCTTGAATGAAACGAGCAAGGGGAGATGTTGGACCATTTAAGGTGTGTGTGTGTGTGTGTGTGTGTGTGTGTGTGTGTGTGTGTGTGTGTGTGTGTGTGTGTGTGTGTGTGTGTGTGTGTGTGTGTGTGTGTGTGTGGTGTGTGTGTGTGTGTGTGTGTGTGTGTGTGTGTGTGTGTGTGTGTGTGTGTGTGTGTGTGTGTGTGTGTGTGGGGCTGTCACAGGTCTGTAAGCGGGGCAGCAGGGTTGGCGCTCCTCTCTCTCTCTGCGGACTAACAGGAGGAAACTCACTATCTGCTTTGTTATCCAAATGCCAAATGTTTCTGCTGCCAAACAGCTCCCTGCTGTCAGCGTGTTACACCGCTCACCCTCCTCTTCCTCCTCTCTGGTTTTATCGCTGTCCTTTCCTGTTTCTGTCTCCTTGCATCTCTTTAACCCCCTTCTCTTTCCTCTCTCCCTGTCTCTCTGTTTATTTATGCCTCTCTGTGCTCTCTCTTCTAATCTTTACCTCCACCCTTGTTTTTCTTCTGTCCTTGTCCTTTGGTTTATCCTTGCACTCTCCTTCCCCTACTCCACTTTTCATTCCTTTTTTCATACATGTATTCTCCTATCCTTTGGCTAGTTAAACTGCGTACCCTATTCTTCATTTCTGTCCCTCTGTTTCTTTGTTCTTTATCAAACAAGCTGTATTGGACGGTGGCCGACATGTGTAACAACAGCCCAAAACACTTGAAACACGCTGCACTTTCAAAATGTGCAAATACAAAACGCTGCAAGGAGCTCCAAACTCAACAGAAAGAGGGACACAAAAATAATCCCGAACGTCAACCAGCGCTCTGGTCCCAGCTGTGTGCATCACTTTTTACTGTCCCCCCCTTTCCGTTGAGTTTTGAGCTTCTTTTTGCAGCGTTTCGTTTATGCAGAGCTTTTAGCAAATGTGTGGATGTGTAGTGTAGTTGGTGAAGAGGATTCTTTGCATGTGTTTCGGTGCATTAGTGTTTGTTTTTCTGATTTCTACGCTTATGAATGTGTAGTGTGTTACTCCTAATGTCAGTGTGTTGGTCTGTTGATTACATTTGCACCAGTCGGTCACCGTATTGTTTGCATAGCTATAACCATCTTTTTGCCTAATTAATCTAACTGAATAGATTCTTCTAAATGTATTCTATTCTATTCTATTTATATATATATTTATTTGTTCTGTATAAATACATGTGCTGAACAGACTTCAAAGATAGTTGTGGTCTTTGTTGTTTACGCAATTCCCTAAACTTATCAAGAAGGGCTTTTTTAGTGTTTGACTTTCATGCCGGAAGATGTGCGTTTTTCTCTTTGTTCCTATTGTTGACTCAAACCCTTTCAAACTCATCTTGTGGCTTGTCATGTCCTCCCTCCCTCCTGAACTCCCCTCCTCCCCTATCTCCCCCTTACCTGCTATCTTGGTGTAGTATGAGGGGTCCTGTGTGAAATGGCCTCTCACCGGTGGCTTGATGATTGACAGCTCTGCTGTAGGGAGGGGAGAGGAGGGCAGAGAGAGGAGGAGGAGGAGGAGGAGGAGGAGGAGGAGAGGAGGAGGAGGAGGAGGAGGAGGAGGAGGAGGAAGGAGAGTCTGGGAAGAGAGGGAGGAAGATAAATGATGATGGCGCAGTGGGAGGAGGGGGGGGACTACAGGGAGCTTTAGATCATCTAAAGCCAGGTGCCCAGGACTGGCTTTCAAACACAGGAGGAAAAAGGAAGGAAAAAAAGAAAAGCGTGCACTTTGCCAGTTCCTACAGACCATCAGCTAGTGACGCTCAAACCTGCGGCTAATGAGGCTACATCTCTCCAGAGAACGAGAGAGAACGAGAGGGGGGGGGAGAAGCGTGTTTCACATCGAGGCAGCAGACGAGTGAGTCAGCATCCCGGAGCTGTGGAGTTTGGAATAATTGCCGACTGTTTGGAAATGCAAATATGTCTTGTATGATTGAGTATCAGCTGATGAGTCATTCCTTTTCTAACATCTTTCTCTTTGTGTTTCTCTCCATCTCTCGTCCCTCTTCCTCTCCTCCAGTCGAAGGAGTCCTCGTCCGTGCTGAGCTGTGACGTCTCCCCCGACGATAAGTACATCGTGACAGGCTCCGGGGACAAGAAGGCCACTGTGTACGAGGTGGTGTACTGAGGACGAGACGGGACACACAGGACGGAGATTTCGTGTTTTTTTTTTTGGAGCAACTGCATCACCTTAGACCTCCTGACCTGAACCCCTTATACAGCCCCCATCTCCCCCTTATTTCCTGTGATATAAGCTACTATGGAAGCTCCAAAATGCCTCCTCCCTCCTCCCCTTCTTCCACTTTTAGCCCAAGGATGCGGCATGATAGCAGAGAGAGAGAAAGGAAAGCAGCGAGATAAGAAAGGACAAAGAAAAAGGGCGGTGGAGCGTAGAGAAAGAGTCAGCAGGGAAAGACAAGAAGGAGGAGAGAAAGTGAGAGAGGAAGAGGAAGGAGGGGGGGTAATTAGGGCTGTCTCCTGATTAAGAGCTCAGTGGAAGGGAGACCCCCAGAGGAGGCAGCCAGGAGCCCTGATACCACACAATCGATTCATTAGCCAGACAGTGGAGGCCTTAATGAGGCTGACGCCGCAGCCCCCCCCCCCCCCCCCCCAGAGAGGTGTCAGGAGCTGGGGAACGATGACGCTCCGAGAGGGGGGGGGGCGCTTCAGATATCCACACACACTCACATGAAACACACACCTGCTCACACAAAAAGAAACAGAGGTGGGAGAAGTGATCTGGTTCTTAAGTATAGTCATTCTGCAGATTGGTCCATTTCAGAATAATATACATGATATGTTTTATAATGATTGATTTTAAAGGTGGGGTATGTCATTTATTTCAGAAACACTTGTTGTTATATTCCATGGAATGCTCTTAACATCCCGATAGCAATGAATACATTAAATGCTTTGACAATAAATACATTAAAGAATGTCATCTGTGGAAGCCGTGGCGCTGTAAAAAGCACGACCAATCATCTGAGCCGGCCCGGCTAAAATAACTGGATGGCCTACCTGCCTGTCAGCCTTCCATCTGTGCACAAACTTATCTCGTGCCCTCATTGGTCATGTGCGCGTTCGTGTGTGTTGGAGGAGGGGCTCTGTAAGGAAGTGGCAGATTTTTTCCGGCTGTGTATTTTCAAATTCTAGCGCACTCGAGCTGGTTTCTCAAAATGACCTACCCCACCTTTAAGTGTTCTCAAAGCTGGTAAAGGTGCAGCTAGTTTGAATGACTTTTATACTGCAGGGTAGCTTGTGGATTTACTCCAGGTGGAACTACAGTCCGATTTAAGACTTGATTATATTTCACATTTTAATCCAAATTGCGCAAAGTAACTAAAGGAACCAAATAAATGTAGTGGAGCAAAAGTACAAAGTTGCAAAACTCTGAAATACCCAAGTAACGTAGTCCCTGACAATGTAAAGTACAATACTGGAGTAAATGTACTTAGTTACTTAGTAAAAAACACACACTTGGATAAAACCTCTGAGGGAGAAACACACACACACACACACCACACAGAGCACCCAATTAAACATTCACCGCAGCGCCCCCCCCCCGTCTCTCTGCTTAATATCTATCTTATTTTGGTCTGACAAAGGCAGCGTGTAATGAGCAGCTCCGCGGCCCGGAGACACAAACAGTGCGTCAGTCGTTCCTCTGATTCTCCGGAAGGTTCTGCTCTCCCTCCTCTCATTAGAGGCCTGTCAGCTCCATGAAGCAGCAGCAGCAGCAGCAGCTCCACTGTCAGGCAGACAACAGGGCGAACTAACACCCCTCGGTTATCATCAGCAGCCAACTAAGCAGCGACTAATCCTGACCCTTTCCACATGTTATGCAACTTATTGCTGTTGCCTTTTTATTTGCAAACCAGATGAGAATTATCAGTCATTGTCTCACCTCCGCCTGCCTGCTGATGCGTTAGTGTTAAATCTAAGATATTGATTAAGTTTGACTTTTTTGAAGACACCTTTATAGATTTAAATGAGAAAACTGTCTCTATCAATCTTCTTATCTAACTCTTAAGTGTTTTTCAAAACCGTCAAACCAGGTTTTGCTCCTCCTTGTATCATACTCCACACCGGCAGGCAAACTGTATATCAGAGCGTCGTTAGGACATGCATCACCACTGTGTAGACGAAACAGGCACATTTCAAGCTTTTTCTTTTATTATTACTCATTTATTTCAGTATTTTTTATGAATAGTGATTGCTCGTCTTCTGTAATGATATGTTTATGTATTGGGGTTGCCTATGACTGCGATTCGGGGACGCACTCACACATGGAGACGTACAAAATCAACACAGGCGGGGAAATATATTTGTATTTCTTTTACTTTTTTAAATCATTTTTCTCCTTGGTGGTGGAGACAGACAGAGTCCTGTGTAAAGATAAAAAAGAAGACCCTCTGATCTGTCTCCTGTTTCTGTTTTATTTCCCTTTTTTATTCAAAAGTGGTAGTAAATATGCTGTAGTCTGTTTTCAGTCCTTATTGTGTAACTAAACGGTGTCTCTGTTGGGTCAGTGTACAGCACAGCGACTCAGATGAACCATCCAACACTCTTACTGCATGCTTGTTGCCTCACTTCTGCTGATAAAACAAGAAGAATATGATTTTTCTCAGTAAGTACAGTAGAAAGTCTCACAGCCAAAGTTTCACAGGGGTTAATTTCACAATATAGTGTGCAATTTGTATTTAATTGTGCAGACATTTAGCTACATTTGCTGGAAAGAAGAGGGCCTTTTATGATGGCTACTGTACCAGTGAGGGTATCATGGGTACAGTTGAATGCCTTTGTCTGCCCACAAGCTTGCACTCTGCTCTGATCGATGCTGTATCACGGCCATGCATTTGGTGGTAAAGCGTGAATATTTGACTCTTCTTTAACTGTCAGTAACGTCTCTCCCGCCCTGCCTGTGCTTTCTTTGTTCCAACAATATAACAACTTCTATCTTCGGTTTTACAAGCCCATGTTTAGTTTTCTCTTTTAAAAGCCAAGGAACTTTTTTTTAAACTGCACTGTCTTTTCCCCTCCTGATGCGTTTCCCATGTGCTGTTCAAGAAATACTATGTGTGAAAAATAAAACAAACATGTGTTGAATGATTGATTGTTTGACCGTTATTCTCAGATACAGACAGAAATACAGAAGGATAAATCTCCTTCTCCTCACTCAAAAACAAATACACGTTTCACATGAATGAATGGAAATTCAGAAATGTCTTGGTTGATAACACTTCGTTTAATAGATTCCAAATCATGTGACCCAGTGACTCCAAATGAATGAAGCATTGTAGTTCTTCACAGGAGTTGGACACACCTCTTTTGACAGGATTTTGGTGTTTCTTATTTTATATGAATGGAAATTCAGCATTTCTTTTAATGAAAAGCTTCAATGTTCTTCCATAGCTTCCATGTCATGTGACCATTGAATCCAAACCAATGCAGCATTGTACAGTAAGCCTGTAAAACATAGTAAAAGACCAGAGTGAACGTCTGTCTAATATCAAGTGCACCTTTCCTGAAGTCTATGAGGTGGCACATTCTCACTTCATAAATACCACTTTATGTGTGGGATAAGCCATGGATCTGTTCTTAGGCTTCTTTCATATATTGTTCCTGGTCTCTCTTGCGGATTTAATTGCACTTGCTTTGACAGGTATTTGCCATGAGTTTAATGTCTTTATCCAGTTTTTTCTGTAGTCCAGCGGGCACACTAGCTGGAAACCGTGTCGAGGCAATAGCAGCCTTGAGAGTGCCCCGTGTTGTGATGAGCAGCATTTAAAAAATGAAGCTAAATTATTTATTTTCCACCTGTGTGTAAGTAATTCTTTAAACTGGACAAGAGATAGATAGTTTCATTTTCTTCAGGTTTATTAACAGTAAGGCTTTTTGTCTTGACGGATCTACAACAATAACCATTACAGTACGGAAGAGGATGAGGGCCATGTTATCTATTTATTGTATCTGACCAAAACTTAACTTTTTTCTCTGAGATTAAAGTCAGAATTCTGAGGAAATATTTGATTGGTCTTTTTTTCTTATCAGATTTCAGAACTCTGTATTTTTTACAGTTTTGACCTTTTTTGAATTTCTGACTTTTGAAAATGTTCAGAATTCTGACTTTTTCTTCAGATTTCAGACTTTTCTCAGTTTTCTGACTTTTTGCCTGATCTCAGATCTCAGAATGTTGACTTTAATGTAATTTCTTTTTACAAGTGGCCCTAATCCTTTTGCCTACTAATGTACTTCCTCTCGGGTAGGATTTATTCAATATTCCATTCCTCAGCCTATTGTACTGCAGATCACCTTTATCTCGTCTCACTGCATGAAAACACAACCGTACGTACGGCTGCATTATTCACTGAGAGCTACAGTCGGAGAGGAGCTGGCTGTTGGTTTGAATCCCAGGACACTTCTTCTCACATCTGATGACGCCGATGCTCACCAGAGAAGTCGCTGCTGTCGTGTTTCCTCAGCGAGAGAAGTCCTTCCTCACAGGAGAGCGGAGGCAGAGTGCTCTCACTATTCACATCCTTCATTTCTTATCTAAATCTTTCTACGATGCTTTCTGGCATCACTGTCAGCACACACTTTTTCTGGCTGTTCAGTTTTAAACAAATATTCAGCAAATGCTTCTTTGACTTTAGTTTCAGTTTGTATCTGGCAATACCCTTCACATAACCACACCTACATTCATCCTTAAGAAGCTGTTTAATCGTTTTTTCTGTGAAACACAAAAAAGGAAAAGTTATCCAATGCAGATTTGAGATCGCCCCACACTGGCAGTTTTCTTAACGCAAACCCAAGTCACAGATAACATCCTCGTTTGCCTTTAGAGAACTTTATTTACATGTCCATATATAGCAAGGTTCATGATGCAGTTGTGAAAATACCTGTCTGCCTTATATGTGCCCTAACAAATACATTTAAAAAACCCATTTAATGTTGAGTGTTTCGATGACAGAGGCCCAAATATGTATTTAGTTCACCTCCTGTGAGCGGTTTGAACTCACTTCTGTCTTCAGGGTCGTGGCTTCCGGTTTCAGGCTGGTTTTCCCTAAACATATTTCCACAATAAGTCTGGCTTTGTTGTTTTATAAAGACGGAAAAGGAACAAAGACAAACTCTCAGGAGACTTTAGAAGAAGCCCTGTGCTGCCTTGTGAGTACTGGAGATGATACAATCATGTTGCTGCTCATGAAACTTAGCCAGGAGAGAAAAGAAAAATAGCTGGAACCTCAGAGCACGCCATCTTCACATCTGCCACACATCTGTCAAACATCTGCTGCCCCGAGGAGCGGCACGTATCCGGACCGGGCCAAACCGGGCCAAGCTGACCAGGATGGGACTCTTTACACAGCATAGATATGGATAGTATGTTTCCATTAAGCCCCTGAACCCTTCCCCCCCTCCTCAGCCACACATCGGTCTTCTTCCACTCGATGCAGTCCAACTGTTTGCGGAAAATTCAAAGGCTAAAAAAATAAGATTTTTTTTTGTTGCTAATTTCTTGTTCACTACAGAGGTTTTATTTTGTTAAAAAAAGGAACAAAAAAAGGAACAAAAGCAAAAGTTCTTTGGAGGAATCCCACATTTTGCGCAGCTATAGACTAACCAGCGTTCTCAGAGCATTAAAAACAGTTTGTTTTTTTTCCAGAGATGTGACTTTGTGCCCCCTTTGCTTCTCTTTCTCATTTCTTTCACAAACGTAAACAAAACAACAAAGTACGAGTTGAGTGTCTCTTGTTTTCCATGCCACCGAAGCTCTGTACAGTCATTGGTGCAGGAGGGAGCCTCAGCCCCGCCCCCTGATTATTAGTTTTTTTTTCAGCCAATCAGAGATCAGTAGATAACTTCGTAGACTGTAGCCTTCTTGTCCCCGGAGCCGGTGACGATGAACTGATCGTCAGGAGAGATGTCACAGCTGAGGACCGACGAAGACTCCTTAGACTGGACAGAGAGGAAGGAATGTTAGCTACAGCCACGTTTCTGTACACAGTGACATATATTCACATTAATCCAGTCAAAAATGATCTTTTAGTCTCAAAATAAACCTCCAATAGGAACATTAAAGGTCACCTATCATGCAATATTTAGGCAATAGCAGAGGTCTCAGATACATAAAAAACATGTCTATGAAGTGTTTTGCTCAAAATACCAAACAGATCACCATTCTAGCCATGCCTCATATCCCTCTATTTCACTTCCTGTTTCAAAAGTGCTGATTCGGGGTATAAAGGTTTAAAAAAAAAAAAAAAAAAGAGGGGGCTGAGCTTATGCCTGCTCATGCGGGACCCGGCAGATACTGTCTAAAATAAATGCTGCGGTGATGAAACGCCAAAACCACATCAAGGATTATTTCTGAAATATGATGGAGCTCAAAGGCTTTCTCTCTTGCGGGTTATACCACAAGGTGAGTTCCTTTTTATTACACACACACACACACACACACACACACACACACACACACACACACACACACACACACACACACACACACACACACACACACACACACACACACACACACACACACACACACACACACACACACACACACACACACACACACACACACACACACACACACACACACACACACACACACACACACGATTCTGATGGCAACGTTCTGATAGGGCCGTGGGTCCACCACGTGGGTGCCATCTGATATGACGTAAATTACGTCATATCAGACGCAAATCTAGATCAGCTCGTTGTAGCCCCGTTTTTCAGAGATTTGCGCACGGAGGAAAAGAGAGAGGGTTTTATTTTCTGACACTTTGTGAGTTCCCTGACTCACCGGGGACACATCTTTATGTATAAAAGACATCAAAAAGTGCATTTTGCATGATAGGTCCCCTTTAAATTACATTTTTTATACTTTATAACTGAAATGTTTGCAGGCAGATTAGATGTACAAACAGTGACACATAGATTCACATTAGTCAAGACAAAACTGATGTGTTTGTCTCAAAATAACCTATATACACATTTTAAAGTATTTATATCTGAATTGTTTTTTGGCAGGAAAACACCATTTCTCATCATGTCACCATCCTACGTAGTCATTTTAATAATGCAATAAGACTGCTAAACACCTGAGCTCTGTTAAGTGCCTCGATAAACATTCATCTGTTTGTCATCTTGAAATTTACTTATTTATCTAAATAGTTATCACCGTAATAAACCGTATTTCATTTCGTCTTAATGTACAATACTTAATTTTACATTCTGTCATATCTATTTACGTGTATTAAGACTTCTTGCACTATTTTTGATTTGTATTTTATTATATGTTGCATTGTGGAGGAGCTCGGGTCACAAGATTTTCATTGCCATTTGTTCACTGCAGCTTATGTTCATTATGTGCATTATGTGCATTATGTGCATTATGTGCATTATGTGCATTATGTGCATTATGTTCATATGACAATGAAACCTTTGAATCTTGAATTGAACATTTTCTGAACATAGAATCCTGAGAGCTGTACATAATGCCAGGTGTTTGATGGCTTACCTGGAATATGCTGGATCCATAAGGTGTCCGCCATGCGTTCAGGAGGTTATCTTTGCCTGTGCTCACGAACCATTTACCTACAGGACGAAACACACACACACACCGACAGATAAAGTCTCAGGGGAGGTGAGATATAAAGAAGAATGGGAGCGGTGAAAAGGAAGATACTGTTTCTGAATAATAAGAGACGCAGGGGATTTGTTCTGCTCCCCTGGTCAGGGTGTGTGTGAGGTGTGTTTGTAGTGTGTGTGAGGTGTGTGTACGTACCGCAGTAGGCGAACTTGAGAGACAGAACGCAGCTCTCGTGGAGGTGCAGCTGGTACTTGTCAGGTTTGGAGACATGCAGGACTTCCACGTTACTGCTCTCCATTCCCACAGCCAGCCACTCGCCTGTCGGACAGTAACCCAGAGAGAAGATCTGGAGAGGAGGGGGATCAGAGGAATGTGGAGATGAGCGGGAACAAATCATCAGCAGCGTGTCTGGACTGCAGCGAGTCAGATTTATATGTAAACCGTTAGAAAAATATCACTCGTCACCGGCTTGAGCTTCAATATCAGGAAACATGTATTTATGATCCTCTCCAGAATGGAAGTAGTCATCACCTACAGAGCATCAACTAGTTCCTGAACAGTGTCCTTCACATGCTGATATACAAGAGAAGGAGTTACACAGTCACAAGATGGAGGAATACCGGTTCAAAGCAGTATTCTATGCTTAGTTCAGATTAGCTCCACGTCAGAAATGATCATGCTTGTCATATGTCTATCTCCATAGAGGCTGAATCATCATGTTAATCACATAGCTATCATATGCCTAAAACAGTCCGGATGCTCTTCTAGGTAATCATACATCCTGTCATGAACACAGCTACAGTTGGGATACAGTGTGTGTGTGTGTGTGTGTGTGTGTGTGTGTGTGTGTGTGTGTGTGTGTGTGTGTGTGTGTGTACCTGTGAGGTGAAGTCGTGCTGCTGCAGCTGCCGTCCCTCCCGGAGGTCCCAGCAGCGGACCGTGTTGTCCAGCCCCCCCGTCCACAGCTTGGTGCCGTCGTTGGAGATGTCGATGCAGCTCGCTCCGTCCGTGTGGCCCTGGAACTGCCTGCAGAGCGGAGACACACACAAACTTTAGAGACACACTCACAAAGACACACACACACACCTCTGGACTCCACTGGCTACTCAGCCTCCTCTCTGCACACGCCTAAATCCTTTATTTCTTAATTTAATAAAGCTAGGTTCCTTCCTTTCACAAACGACTCTTTATTCTACAAAGCATGCATGGTGATATGATTTTCCAGTAGCCTGATTTGAGCTCATTTAAGTACACTAATAAAATCAACAAGCATAGACTAATATGCCTGACTAACTGTAGCTAATGCGTCACATGAAAGTGTTTTGTTACACTTTATGTTACATCATTGTTGCATGAAAGAGAGCGTGCACTTTAAGCTCACCACAAAACAGTCCTCAGAACTAAATACTGTTATTAACGGGATTAACACGACAGCAAGTTCATTTATTATGTAATCTGTTTATAACTTATTGTTAATAGTCCTGTGGTTAATAACACCATTGGGTTTTTTGTAAGGGAAATACCCATGTTCATAAATGTATTTGTCAGCATTCAAAACTCTTAATGCGGAAACAATAAGTGGATTGAAACACATCTGTAGCTCCGCCTCCTCTGTGCTGTTTTCTTCTTCTATGCTTTTGTTGCACATCTACAGAGTTTGCTCTTCCCTCTCTCTACTTTATGATTGACAGCGTAGATGTTGACATTTCAGAAATTCTTTTTCTTCTCTCTGTGCAGTCGTCTCCATCTTCTCATTTCCCACTCCATTGCCTCTCGTCCTCCCCCATCACTCTCTCCTCTCTTTCCTTCCTCCTTCCTCCTCCTCCTCCCCCTCTCACGTGACTAACAGAGTCCGGCTATTTGACCAGTTTCCATGGCATTTACTCAAACTCCTCCTCTCACCAAGTAAGTAATCAAGTACATTTACTCAAGAATTGAACTAGTATTTTCATTCATGCTACTTTATATTTTCACTTCACTACATGTTTGAGCCAAATGCTGTACTTCTTACTCAGCTACATTCATTTGACATCTTATTTTACTAGCTACAATTAAGATTACTAACATCAAATATAAATAAACTAATGAATTATGATATATTAGTAGAGGTTAGGATACCTAGCAGGATAACAAGTCATTAAAATAAACCTTTACCTTTACAAAGAGCAACTTGGAATGAAACAAACAAACTAATGCATCACTAATTAAAAAGACAAACGTTTATATAAATGATTCGGGACATGTGTTGTACTTTTCCTTTTGGTACTTACTTGAACGAGATTTTGTGGCGGAAATGTTACTACATAATTTACACTGTAGTGTTCCTACTTCTACTACAAATACTCGAGTACTTCCTCCCCCCCCTCTCACCTGACCAGCGTCTGGTTGTGGAGGTCCCAAACCACGATGTTCCCGTCGCTGCAGCAGGAGAAGCAGACCTTGTTGTCGGGGGAGATGGCTAGAGCGTAGCAGGCGGGCGCCGACGACGTCAGCTCCGCCTTGATGCGAGGAGTGGGCGTGGCCAAGTCCCAGATGGACAGCGTGCTGGCCTCCCCCCCCACGATCAGGGTCCGTCCGTCTGAGAGCAGCTTGCAGGAGCGGATGTAGTTATCCCTGTTCTGATGGGATGAAAACATAAACATTTATATCCAGTAATATATTTTGCTGCTCTGTAATGGAGGACAAAGGGACACGAAGTTAACCGCGCTGCTACTGAGGCAGAGCAATAAATAAAGAGGCTGCAGGATCTGGCTTTAGGACAAGAACACAAAGGGGATTCATCATCCTCATCATGTGGGGAAAACAAGAGTATCATAAAGCAGCATTAGTAGACACCAGAGGAGGGAAGTAGTGGAGTACAAATACTTCGTTACTGCACTTAAGTACATGTTTCTGGTATCAGTACTTTGCTCCACTACTTATTTTTCTGACGACTTTTTACTTCTTACATTTTGAACACAGATACCTGTACTTTCTACTTCTTACATTTCCAAACAGGCTGGTTCCTTTAGTTTGAATGTGTGTTTGGTGGCGTGATCATTATTATTTAGAGTCATTGCGTGCCTATTGATTTGAACACGATCCGTGTATCCATCATTTCTGGTCTTCTCTAAAGAAGAGGGACCAATGAAAACGTTGTCATTTTGCCGTTGTTCAGCATGGAAACATTCATTAGCTAACAATGACATTATTGTTCTATTAATATAAAGGGAGGTCAGGTACTCTTTAAAACAGCTGGTAGTTATGGGTACTTTTTACTTAAGTACATTTCGAAGCCCCTACCTCTTCACTTTTACTTGAGTAAAGAAGTTTAGTCAGTACTTCTTTTACCAGAGTATTTTTTAAACACAGGTATCTGTACTTCTACTTGAGTAAAGGATGAGCCATCTCTGTTAGACACAAGATGGACAACAGATGTAAGTATGAGTGTAAAACATCCGCCTCTCCTCACCAGACAGTCCAGCTGGGCCATGGGGCTCTTGCTCCCCGGCTGGCTGATGTCCCACACCTTCACACAGCCCTTTCCTCCGGTGTAGACGTGGCGGGTGGAGGTGCTGATGGTGACGGCACACACCACCTCTCCGTGGTTCAGGGTGTGGATCTGACGGGCGTGCCGAGGGATCCCCGGGCCCAGCAGGGCGTCGGGGGGGAAGGGAACCGGCTGCATCTGGCCGTCTGCGCTCACATGGAACGAGTAGGCTCTGCGGAGAAACAGAAACAGAAAAAGATGAATACCAAAATAAAAGCTGCAGACTAAAACTTTCTAAGATGCAGGAGGTGAGAGGGTGTTAACATTTTATTTTTGTTTCTTAAAATAGAGTTGTTTGAACTAAAAGAATAACATGGGGACAATTTAAGACTGCTGAAGAATACAGAACTCTTGTGTATAGACATTGTTTCCTCTAACTTCATCATCAACTGCAACTTGTGATTTCTGCATTTCAGAGAAACACTCGACAGACGGGGGAGAGGACTCAAATCTGACATTTAATAATGACATATGGACAGAAAAATACTGGAAACTACTCGAGTCTCTTGAAGCTGCTCTGCAAATTACTCTGACGTCACTTTGCCTACATCAGCCACTCATCTGCAGAAGCAACATAAATACCCCAGAGAACGGAGGGAAGGGGAACCACACACTGAACTTACAAGTACTTTCAAGTAGCAAACTTTTCAACGCTTTATTTAAATATTTTTCTTCGGACTTTCCCCTTCAACCTAATGCTTTGTTTTCCTTCTCTTGTGTTGTTGTAATCTGAGCAGAACTTAAGTTGAGTTTACAGTGAACAGGTGAAGATGCATTGATAGAGGAAACTCACGGTTTCCCAGCGGCGGCTGACTGCAGGCTGGCAGGAAGCCCCCTCATGTGCGGGTGTGGAGACTCATAGCCCACCTGTAGGAGAAAGAGATAATCTAACGTGAGAAAAAACACCTCAAAAGATCCCTGTGTTCACGTAGAGGAGAGGAGAGAGCTCACTCATAACAAAAGAGATCATATCAGATAAAAGCTCAGAATGAACGAGATCATGTTAAAGCTAGAGACTTTTTAAGAGCCAAGGTTATATATTATTGCTCTGCCTCTCAAACACTCCCATATATAAATGTACAGATCCCTCTGTGTCCTCTGTGACGGGTGTATCTGCTGAGGTGTTACATATGACAGTGACACGGGGATGACAAATGGTCTTCAGCGCGTGGAGCTCACCACAGAGGAGCGTCCGTATCCTGCGGCGGCGGCGGCTGCTGCTGCTGCTGCTGCTGCCGCCGCTCCGTTCATCTGGGGGGAGACCAGGTGGAGGCCGGCCCCGTACCCCGCCGCCCCCCCCAGGTCCCCGTTCACCCCCGGGGGGAGGCCAAACGCCCCCGGAGGGTACGCTCCCTGCACCGCCAGGGTGTTCCTCAGACCCAGAGCTGCAGGAGGAGGAGGGGAGGGGGAGAGAGAGTCAGTTCATCATGAATCATTTAAGAGAACAGAGTATTGATTCAGGCAACAACATGGCAGTTATTCAGAGATATATATAAAGGCAGCTGAGCTTATGGGGTGTTGTTTAGATAACTTCAGTCTCCAAATACAGAGAACAGTTGGATAAATGGGTAGCTAAAGCATGCTAGCTAACTAGGTAAGGCAAGGCAGTGTATTTCTACAGCACAAGGCAATTCAAAGGGCTTTACAAAAATGAAAAACATTAAGGGGGTAGATAGATAGCACACTTTAGATAGGTAGATACTTTGTTGATCCCAAATTATTTTGTTACAGCAGCAGTTTTCTCAGGCAATAAAATATTGAAAAAGATGGAATAGAGTACAAATGTAATACAATGTAAATACATATAAACAGCAAATATCTACAGATATAGAGTAAAAAGACATAATCAGAAAGAATACATGTACTATAAAATATGAATATATACTAGAGCAGCAAAAAGGCAGACTTATTCCTCATTTTAGCATAGAGTGACGTGAGAGTGACGTGAGAGTGACTCCCTGTGCACAGCCTCTCACTCTCTCTCTCTCAGAGTGAGACAGTGACTGACAGGCTGTGAACGAGCTGCTGCCATACAAAGAGCTCAACGCCACTAAACTGCACAAGACCACTACTGCCCCCTGCTGGCTGCCTCACCCTCCTGCAGGGAGACGTGTGTGTGTGTGTGTGTGTGTGTGTGTGTGTGTGTGTGTGTGTGTGTGTGTGTGTGCTCATGTAAACGTCCCACATCATCGGTCTGTGCATGTAGCTGCATTTGCGAGGGTGTGTACATATGCATGCATAATGGTGTGTGTGTGTGTGTGTGTGTGTGTGTGTGTGTGTCTCTAACAGGTGATGCGAGGAGAAAAAAGCACTACAGTGAAATAGATGGAGGCTCATTATGAAGCCGCTCACAGTCACAGTCCATCACCTCTCCTAATCTTTCCATTTAAAAAAGTGAGGGGCGCTGAATATTTTTGCCCACAGCTGCTTATTAAGTCCAGATGGTTGTGTGTGTGTGTGTGTGGGGGGGGGGGTAGGCTGGCTGACACTCATACCAACGACTGCTGCTCATACAGTCACTGAAACAGAGCAGGATAACAATTCTGCAGAGGTACATTCATATTTCTAATTGATGCTGTGTGCAGAGGAGGGGCGGAGAGATTTGCCTTTTAGTCTCCAGTTTCCAGTGATGTAGGCAAGATTCATATTTTAACCTCAAACTAACTTTAGGGTTGTGAAGTTCAATGCCTGATTTATCAATTAAGCAGGGAAGATGTTGGGGGAATAGGAGCCATATAAGTGGAGGATCTTACCGAGGGGGTCGACACCAGGCTTGCCGGGGACAGGTCTGAACTGTGGGGGTCCGCTGGGCCCCGGGGTGTTGGACTCTTGAGACATGGGGGTCCCCGGCTTCATACCTGGAGTGCTGGACTTCTCCCTCTGGGACAGGAGAGAATAAAGAGACAAGGGTTATTAAACTTAGACGGAAAAAAAGGACTTCATTAAAATAACTTGAATTCCTCATTGGTGGCGCTGTTGAGCAATTCTTCAAACTGCCATATGCAAGACCTAGATTTTACATATGTTTTCATCATATGTTTGAGTTTATTGTCGAATTTGATCCAGTTTGGAGTAACATCAGGCCCTCAAAAAATCGAATTGTTTCGTAATAGAAATCTATAAAACTGATAATTATCAACTAACGCCCGTTGTCAGTGCATTGTCAAAGCATTGAACCATGATGGATACATACATATATGACACATGTTCTACATGGATAGTGATAACACGTATCATATGTCTTTTCTATCTTATCTTTCTATGTCTGTGCTCCATACAGCTGTGGGGGTGTACCTGTGGGGGCTCTTTGCCGCGGGACGGGGAGGGTGCGCTGCTGGAGGAGGCCAGGGAGGCCGGGCTGGCCTGGGGGGGGGCTTCTTTACGGGACGGGGGCATCTTGTCCAGGCCGTTCTCCCTGGACGAGTAGGACTGCACACTGCGGGGGGACGAAGGGTCCTGAATTCAAAACACACAAGACTTCATTAAACAGGACAGGAACAAGAAGCAATGGCGGTTCATTCATTCAGTGTTTCAGTACTGGGAACACAGGGGGTCGCATGGAAATCAATCTGCGTCTCTTTCTGCGTCTCTTTCTGCGTCTCTTTCTGCGTCTCTTTCTGCGTCTCTTTCTATTCTCATGTGGCAACTCTTTTCTTATCTCGGATAACCATGGTGACTTTTCTCAGATGTGCTAAATGTTTCCAAGTCAGACTCGCACAAATGAATACTGAATCTTGCGTTAATGACTCCTGTTCATACTGACCATGTCAAAATCACCTCTTAATGTATTCAAATGTCATTTCACCAAAAAGTATTCCCAAGTTTATCACAGGCATTATTGTTTTTCAGCTTCAGTAGTCCAAGTAAAATGTAAATAAGTGGCTGTCTTTTCAGTACGACATTTATGTTTTTCTGTTCAAATCTGTCTGTGGAAACACAAAGGAGCCTAATAGTAGCTTTCTGTAAACGTTTGCAGAGAACGAGGACTGCAGATATTGTCCTCCATCCCTTTGGAAGCACATTAATGACGAATGTTGAAAGAAAATGATTACAGCGAGAACATTTCAGCATTAGTGTTATATGAGCAACAGAAGCTTGTTTTAAAAACAGACTTAAAAAACAGCGAACCTATCCTTTCACTGCTTATGCCATCTATTGTTGTTTTAAAAGAAGGTAGGATAAATCCCTGGCACCAGAAGACTTTTTCCGGACGAGACCCACCCAACACTTCAATGGAAAAGCTTTCGGGAACTGTGTCTATTCTCAGTTACTGTCATCTCATACAAAATGGACTCTTACATATTCATTTGGGAGTCAAACATAATCATTTTAAGTACAAAAAAACAATGATTTCCATCTTTATATTATAAAATGTGCTATGCGTCTTGTCTGCATTCAGTCATACATACAGGAGTATACATAAACATGTAGGAAGCGCAAAGAGTGTGTGTATATATATATATGTACTTTATAGTTGTTCATGTTGTGAAATAATAAGGGCAGGGGTAGAGGAGAAGAAGGGAGGGAGGGGTAGAGGAGAAGAAGGGAGGGAGGGGGATCATCATTATTATTATTTATATTATTCAGATGTTCCTGTTAGGTGTGTTTACGTGATAGATGAAAGCGTTGAGGTGAGGCGGATAAAGGCCGGCGGCCGGATACTAACCTCATCCACCACCAAATTATCATCACTCTTATCCGCATCGCTGCCCTGTGAGAGGAGAGAGAGGAACATTAGATATTCCCTTCTTACAGCCTGATGCATGTGGATTACATGTAGAAATATACAACACATACAGTCATACACAAATACAGATGTGTGAGTGTGTAAGTGAACGCCTTTAAAAAATGTGTATTAAACATCTTCTGTTTTTATTTGCATTGCAAACAGAGGAATATCAAATATATCATCTTAACATTTTATAGCTTGAGATTTTTAATGCAATAGACAGTGCAAATGTTTGTAATTAGTTTGAAATGTCTAACTTAGGGAGGTAAAATCCTCTCAAGGGCACTTTGGCATTTGATATTGCTATTGTTCTCGAATTGAATAGCTACTAAATATTCATTTGTTCCACAATAAAAAACATCCCTTTTCAGAACTGAATAGAACTGCAAGATTTGTAAAAAAGAATTAGTTGTGAATATCTTTGAAGGATTTTCCCACCGCGATATGATTGAATCATAACTCTCATTATCGTAATAGAATATAATAAAGGAGCCCTTTTTATGCTCATTTTCAGGTTCATATTTGTATGTTGTGCCTCCTCTGTCTACTGTCAGGAAAGGGAAAACACACAAAAAAGCAGAATAGGGCCTCTTTAAGAGGATCTGTATCAAACAAACATGTGTTGCTTATTCTATAGAATATGATTTATAGGGTTGAAATCTCTGCAGCTCCACAATACTTCAATTAATACGGTATTTTACATATTTATAGCCAACTTTTTGCTTCCCTATTGTCAAAGCCGACATAATATCTGTGAATATTTACACCTGACTCTTACGCTCTGTTTCTAGTCTTGTCTTAAGATATCTCTACATGTATACGCTTGTTTGGCTTTAGGGGACACTACAATTGATGCGTCTGCTTATCCACAAAACCGCCAATCATACAGTGATGGCAGCAGATACAGATTATTTGAAATACGGTCCATAAAGAAGAGCAGATCCGAGGTATGCAGTATAGAAACACCTGGTCTTAGGAGGCAGAGTTGGGTGAAACTGCAGGTACTTAAACATTTAACAGTGTGGAGAAAGAGCCTCACATAGTCGGTCATGAACTCCTTCTCCTCAGCTTTCCTCTTCTTGCCGTTGCTGAGGTATTCTGCCGCCCGACCCTTATCCCCATTGGACAGAGAGCTCTGCAGGAGGAGAGAGAGAGAGAGAGCAAGAGGGTGAGGCAAGCAGCAATAAAAGGGGGAGATGTGCATGGAGGGGAAGGCAGGAAGGAGTGAGGGCAGTGAGGGAGGAAGAGGGTGATAATGAGGTGAGAGGACTGCATAAATCATGTCAGGCTCATAAGCTGCGGAGATTAATGTGAGAGAAGAATATCAGCCGGCATCGACCGGCGGCTCGCTGGAGGAGAGGAGGGAGAGGAGGGAGAGGAGGGAGAAAGAGAACGCTTCAAGTTTTCTTTAGGGCCGCAGAGAAGACTGGGGAGCAGTGAGAGTGTGTTCTGATACACAGCTTTTTAAATAACTCATAACTTTTAGGCAGTGTTGAAATAATGCTGAGATCTGAATCATCCCCATACAAGGTTCAGCTTCAGTGACTGAACACCAGTGTATGCATATATTTAAGTCTCTGTCCAAGTCTCAAATAATCCATCAGCTGAAAAGATTAGTTGATTTAACGATATGTAAATTCTTAGAAAAATAATCTGCACATATTTAGGAAAATCAACTAGTCATACAATTCATATTGAGTACAAAACTGTAGAAAATGCTGTTTTCAGTCACAAATACGGACATTTGCCACTAAATAAACTCAAAAAGGCTTTATTTTACGGGAATGTAAGCATAGTTTAATAAATATAAAATATTGAATAAATATCTAAGGAAATTTCCTTTAAATTAGAATCGTAAAAAGTATTACATAAATGTGTAAAAAAAATAGACAAACGATCAGATTTCTGAGTCTTTATTTGGACTTTTCGATGGTTTTTACAGCCATAGAAAACAGAAAACCTGTCCAGGATTTCAAAACTGCTGAACAATTGTGTGGAAGAGTGCGAGTGTACTTGATGTAAATGATTGTGTGGTACTCACTGGTCCTGCTTCACGGTCTGTTCATTCCAAGAAGAAGCACCACAACACATCCAGGAATCGGCCACAGGACAGCAAGTCAACAAACACAACAAACACACACACACAGAAATGCATCATTATCTGCCATCACTTTACGTCACTCTACAGCTGATGACAAAAATATCCCAGAGGAGTGTTATTATCAGATCTCTCCTGTGCCCTGCCAAAAACTCAAAGCAAAGCCAATCATCAGGATCCAAGCTCGGTGTTTACTCTGTCTAGTTTAGTTCAGGTGGTCCGGGTTCCATCACAGATGTGGAAAAGAGTAGAAAATAATTTCTAGAAGTTGTTTTGATCGTAAAGTAAAAATACTATATTGTTTAGTTCCCGATACCTGCTGTGACTAAATATATGATGTGCCTTTGTAGATACACTGTGATCTGTAAGTTTTAATGCACATGTGTAACCCCGATCAAGAGTTTTAAACTTTCAGGAACAAAGAGAGATGAGTAAAGCATCATTCAGAGTGTTGCTGTACCTCTGTGGTGCTCTGCGGCGGCGGCAGCGGCGGCGGCTGCCTCCAGGTGAGCTCGCTCATCTTTGGCAGCCAGCTGAGCCCCCAGAGCGCCAGACAGCGCCAGCAGGCTGGACCCCCCCCCCAGCGCCAGCCCGGGGTGGGACAGTCCTGACGGGTGAGGGCCCATCGGCAAACCCTGAGCATGCTGAGAGAGGTGCTGGGCCTGGAGCTGTTGCTGTAGAGAGGAAGAACGGAAGAAGTGAAGTAAAGAGATAAAGGACACTAGATGAGATTTGTGTGACTTACAAGCAATGAGGCTAAACAGGAAGTGATTAAGGAGGTAGAAAGAAGAGGGAACTAAGTGCTGCGATGTGTACGAAGGGGCAAAAACTGAGATAGCAGTAACCAAATCAGCGTGATGGGAATACAAAAAAAAATGTTATAATTCAAAGTCAATTTAACTATATAAATCCTATTTGCACATCAAATATTTGGAAAAACTAAAATTTGATAGGACCCGTTATGTATCGTAGCAGGTAATGCCACTTGAATAAAAAAGAATTCAAAATAGTCATCCACTTATAAAATAAGTCTGTATATTTAAGACTGGGCAAGTGGATGTTTGCCTCAATAAAAGGAAAAGAAAGGAAATTCAATTAATGGTGGGATAAGGTACACCCGCTATGAGGCAGAGGGGGGAGCCCACGTACCCCTATCGAAGCATTTAGCTCCCCCATGGTCACCTGTTTGGCGCGCTCCATGGCCTGGACCACCTGTTGTTGATGCTGTGGGATAAACCAAAAGGTCAGTAAAGGCAGGTGGGTTCAGAATCAAATTAAAATGTGTTCTTTGTGCTCTGTCAGACAGGAGAGAGAATGGGCTGGATACTGTACACAGTGTGTGTGTGTGTGTGTGTGTGTGTGTGTGTGTGTGTGTGTGTGTGTGTGTGTGTGTCACCTCCTGTGACAGGAATGGGATGAGCTGAGCACAGATCACGTTCAACCGCTTGGCAATCTCCGTCTGAAAGAAACAAAAAGATACTGTTGCTTTGATGAATAAACACACACACAAACATCCGCAAAGCCCAGATTGAGCTTGAACAAAAGGAGACACACACTCCTAAAGGTTAACCACACACACAGCGTGGCCTGTTTCTCCCAGGGCCGGTGTGGTAAATATTTCAGCTGCTTACATTTGGTCCATGCAAATGGAAACTCTGCCAGGGAGTTTGGCTAAAATATTCATGGACAGCATCTGCTGCGGCCTCAGCCAGCCCACACAGTGTGTGTGTGTGTGTTGTGTGTGTGTGTGTGTGTGTGTGTGTGTGTGTGTGTGTGTGTGTGTGTGTGTGTGTGTGTGTGTGTGTGTGTGTAGAAGATTCATCATCTTTCCTCTGTGTGTGTATGTATATATATATATGTGTGTGTGTGTGATAGAAGATTCATCCTCTTTCCTGTGTGTGTATGTGTGTATGTGTATGTGTATGTGTGTGTGTGTGTGTGTGCATGTGTTACTCATGTGTCCTTGCATGTTGGTTTGTCTGTGTGCGTTTGCATGCTTGAGTGTGTGTGTTTCCTGCTGGGGGTCAGTGATTCTTGCTGTGGGTGTGTGTCTGTCTCGATCTGCTCTACTACACAGCCAACAGCACCCCCCCCCTCCCTACTCCTCATCTCTTTCCATCTTTCTTTTCATCAAACTCCATTTATCGCTCTTTCCATCCATTCCTCGTTCCATTTCTCCTTCCCCAGTATTAGTGCAGTTATCAGTGTTACAAGCGATGTCATGTGACGTCGAACAGACACACACACACACACACACGTTTAGCGGCAGGCCCAACAAGGCTGTTAGGAACCGTAATGATATGCATGCAGAGATCATGACAAGATCATTATGGCCGCAGGCTGTTTTTCTACTTGACAGCTAGACTCTGCTCTGTGTGTGTGTGTGTGTGTGTGTGTGTGTGTGTGTGTGTGTGTGTGTGTGTGTGTGTGTGTGTGTGTGTGTGTGTGTGTGTGTGTGTGTGTGTGTGTGTGTGTGAGTGAGAATACTTGTGTATACAAATATACACAAACACACACTCCCCATCCCATTCTCTCTCTTAAGTGATTTATTGATGCCGGACTGAACTTCCACCCCTCCTTTTTTTCTCTCCCTCCACTCTCCATTTTTCAGCCAGGCAGCATGCTCCCCTCCCTCCATCCTCCCCTCCCCCACTCCCTCCATCCTCTGAATCCATCACCCCCCACCCCAAGGGAGACACAATGATTTCTTGTTAGAGAACTCCAACTACTAAATGACATCTTCAGGAGCGTGAGGAGGGGTGGGGGGTTGGGTAGGGGGGGGGAAGAGAGAGAGAGAGAGAGAGAGAGGAGAGAGAGAGAGAGAGAGAGAGAGCGAGCATGAGCAATCGAGGGAGAGAGGATAAAGAGGGGGAAATTAAAAGAGGAGGCGGAGGAAGGAGAGGAGGAAGAAGAGGAGGAGGAAGAAAAGGGCAGATTGGGTTGAGAAAATGACAGCCAATGAGGATGTGGGAGGGAGAGGAGAAATAAGACAGAGAAAGAAGAAACAGAAGGAAGGCGGGGGAGGGAGAATCGAGATTTGGGGGGGTGGGGTGAGGAGAGGGGGGGGGGGGAGAAGCGGCACGACAAAAGCGATTGAGATGGTGAAATGAACGGAGTGAGAGATAGAAAGAGAGAGTAGACGGCAGGAAAGGCAGTGACCTGATTTAAAGTGAAATTCAGCATGGACTGTGTGTCTGAGGAGACGGAGGTGGAGGAGGGAGAGCAACGGAGAAAATACAGAACGAAAGAGAAATCAATGGGAAGGAAAAGAGACAGACAAGGACGGTTGAAGAAATGGAGATTAAGAGAGAGCAGCATTTAAAAAGACAAAGTAAGATGGTGACTGAAGGGAAAGGATAGAGACTGAAGGGATGGATGGGTTACTCTTCATTTCAAGCTACTGTACACAATGTTTTAACGTATATAGTACACTATATATTGTTATATGTTCAGTAGATTGGTATATTAGAGAGTATTCTAATGTATTCTGTATATTTTATAGTGTTAGGAACTCCTCCGGATATATGTCTTTTCTACTATATACCCTTGTTTTTGTTTATCTTTATTTTATTTGTTTTTAGTCTCTTTTTAAGAAATGTTCTAGGGCTTGTAGATTGACTGTCAAAACGCTGCTGTCGCAAAACTATTTCCAAACTTGGGATATATAAACTATCTATCTGGATGGATGGATGGGTGGGGGGGGGGGGGGCACCAAGGCAGTAACAGACAGGGATTTATGACGAGTGGCATTTTTAGAGGCTTGAGGAAGGGCAGAGTATTCTCATCTGTCTCTCTGTGGAGCAGGAATGAATTCTGTTTGTGGATCCTATTAACGCCTCCGCAGCATGACAGCCCTCCGTCAGAGGGAGGACTGACATCACAGCGGTAGAGAGACACAGCGGAAAAGACAGACTAACTTTCCTGAAAATGATTAGTTACTTTGAGTAGAGTATTGGGTGAAAAGAAAGAAGGCAGGTATAATAATCCAAGAGAATAATGCAACGTTTAAAGAAGAATATGAGGCAGGAGGGTATGAGAGACACCAGAAGCTCACTCACCTGTTTGTGCATTTCAATGTTAAGGCCGTAGGACATCTCGTAATACTGAAACACAGAGGAGAACATCAATTAATATGCATGAAATTAAAAAATTTAAAAAATCACAGCAGTCATGTGTGGAGTACATAAAGGAGGAAGTTTCATTATTCTTAGAATATACATATCCACTTGGGATCATGATTATATTGTTTTTAAATACTGAAAGAGGAATGCAGACCTTGTGTGAATAGAACATGGCAATATGATAAATTATTAACACAAACTCAATACATACTGTGCATAAAACATAAGTAATGACATCTCCTGCAAACAGTCTTTTAAAGGGGCCCCGTTATGCTCATTGTCAGGTTTCATAACCATCTCGATTCAGTGTCTCTACTGAGACATGTCTCCGTGCTTTAATGTTCAAAAAGCTCTTTATTTTTCTCATACTGCCTGTGCTGCAGCATCTCTTTTCACCCTCTGTCTGAAACCAGAGCCCAGTCTGCTCTGATTGGTTAGCTGGCCGGCTCTGTTGTGATTGGTCAACTGCTTACAGATTAGCCATCACGTACAATGTGTAGGAGCACTAGCCAATAGAAACGTCAGTGTTACATAGTAATGTCACTATGTTACAGAAGTAAACAAAAGAGTTGAGGTTTTTCAGGCAGAGAGTGTTTCTCAATGTCGAGGAGGCTTCCTTGGTAGCACATGTACCTCCGAGTCAGGTCCTTCAGAAGCGAGGCAAGAATCCTTCCTAACCTCGGAAAACGAAGAATGGTGCAACAGGCTAACAGGTGTGCGTCATATGCGAGGCCCCGCCTTAAATGGAGCGCGATTTCCGCCAAAGATTTGGAAAATAGTCCGTGCGCAAAGCATTGTGGGGATTTTAAGACCGCGGAGTCTACACATGTGCAGCCTCGAAATTTCCCGCAACGAAGTACGCCGGCCTCGGTAGAATTCCAAGTATCCTGGACATTGGAACAGTCCTTCGGCGGGACTCGATGACGTAGTATGCTTGAAATAGTGGCTCTGGAGCAGCCTTCCTCGACATTGAGAAACACCCAGAGTGTGTGGGAGGGAACTTTGGGATTCTAGCCTTTGCAGACCATTAACATGCACAAAAACGTATATAACACACTACAGGAAATTGAAAACCACACAAAGCATAAAAGAGCCTCTTTAAATCAAATAGAAATCTTATAACTTAAATCATGACACCACTTGGCGACGACTCCCAAAAAGAGATGTTAAACTCACATCACTTCATTTCATCTGCTATAAGCAATTTGTGCAACTGATGTACTGAGGCGATTCTGTTTTATTTTATCTGCACAATGATAAAATGCTGAAGTGATACAAATGATAACGACATATTAGAACACAGTTATTATTCTATTTTTTTTATTATTGGAAACAAAGCCCATGAAGAGCCTCAAACCAACACTGGATTAATCCTACAGTCAATCCCACATGTTGGAGAAAATACTCACTGGCACACCAAAGATGGATTCTTTTTGGCTGAAAGTCATCCCCCACAAATACATTATGTATTCCCATTGTTTAGGTAAAGTGATCTAAGAACTGCGGTACCCATCAATAGGTGTGACCTGCTTTTAAAATGCCGACAGATTAGGGAAGTCAAAAACGGTTGAATGATGGACAACAATGTTCTTAGTTTTGATGGGATTTGTAAAAAAAGATTGTGAGCCTTTTCCCTTAAAAGAAAAACAATTACAAATGCTCTTTCTTGACGAGGATGAGAGGTTTCTTTGTAAAAAATAAATAAAATGGAATTTTTCCTTTCATTTATGAGTGATGTTATTTTTACGGGGTATTTCAGCTATTGTTTTTCACAAATACATTCCAGTGTGAGCCCATAAAGCTCTCACAAAAGCTTTTTCTTGCTCCTAGCTTCAGACGATGCCAGTCCTTGCACTCTGAAGTGCACACGTGTCCCTAAAAGCACATGCCCCTAATTTCACCTTGACTCCGCTAAAAGTCAATGGCACTTAAATGACCCGGAGGCGCTTTTCGGAAGCCAGACACCCGAAGTGAGGCAGGGAAATTGTCGGCGGGCAGAAGAAGGTGACAGACTATTGCAATAATCATGTCTAATGTGAGTTATTTGACCCTGGCTTTTACCCGAAGGTACAAAGAGCTGTGGGGACAGAAGGAGATGAATGCCACAGAGAGAGGGAAAGACAGGTCTTTCTCTCTCTCTCTTCCTCTACCTTCAGAGATGGACGAAGAAAGGAGAGCATTTTAAAGTCAGATGCCTCGAAAAGTGACAGGCTGACATTTGCTTTTCAGCGTGGCTGGTTGTGGAGAGAGGAGATTGGCAGTCAGGCAGCCAGAGCCGGCTGGCAGGATGTGAGAGGAGATGGCAGGGGTCCTCTCTCTCCAGACATCTTTCCTGGCAGTTAGCACGCTCATGTGTGTGTGTGCAGGTGTGTGTGTTTGTAGCACAAGCCCGCAACTGTGTAGGAGTGTGTATCTATGTGCTTTGTGTGCATGTTTCCCTTACGAGTGTGTGTGTGTGTGTGTGTGTGTGTGTGTGTGTGTGTGTGTGTGTTTCACTCCTCTGTGTGTGTCGCCATAAAAGACGCCTTTCCTGGCAGCTGGCGTCTCTGCTTGGCAGTCGGTGTGCCAAGTTTCGCCTGTTGCTTAGCAACATCCAAACTCATCCTAACCCAAATCATCAGCCAGGAGAGGAGACCTGGCCCGAGCTCGATGCCAGCTATACCCCCCTCATTTCCCCATCACTAAAACTTCAATCCCCCCACAAGGCCTCGCTGTGTGCCAAGATTGCCGATTCTTCTTTGGCAGCGAGGGTTCTGGGCGGCCTACAGTCAGGCAGCTGAAGCTGTGTGTGGCTCTGATCACAGGTAACATCAAGGCTGGAGGATGGCAAAACAAAGAAACTGTTTTAGCCTTTCCTTCATCCAGAATCAGAATCAGAATCAGGTTTATTGCCAGGTAGGTTCGCACATACTAGGAATTTGACTTGATGTCATGGTGCATACATCAAATATAAAACTGCTGATCATGTGTTCTTTACTATAACACAGCCACAAATATTCACACAGCCCTGCCTCTGAACGGCCACTGCAGAGGAAGCTCATTGTTATAATTCAATTATTAAATCAGTGTTTTGCTTGATTTAAAGTTGAACTTCTATAACTGTCCATGTTGAGATGCAAAAGCTTCCGACTTTAGAGGAATGTCTGCAATGAGTGGGCAAATTAAGCAGCAGTGTCACACCGTGTGATCACACTGACCTCAGAGCAGTGTGGGCGGGATGACTGACAACCAATGACACAGCAGAGAAACTGTGAGCAAATCTCAGTGGGGCTGCAAAGACAAATCTCACTATGAATTACTTCATCATTGTCCTCTTAAACCTATAAAATCCTAAAATAAAAACACACCAAACACAAGTGTCCATCGCCGGAGAAGATGCACTAATTTATTGTTTAGTAAAACCAACAGGCTAACAGCTTTTTTTCATTGTGCAATAAATTCACACGTCGATACATTTCTCCGAACTGTTGTTTTTGTCATGATTTCTTCCTCACACCACCGCAAATGTAACACATATACTGCTCCACACACCTTTAAGAACAGCGTCTTTTGTGAAATGCTTTATTTGGATGTTTATAATGTCTCGTTTTACTTGTATTTCTCCTAAGTGTTGCCATGGATGGTGTGAACGAAGAACAAAGAGTAATATGAATCTGACCAGGCATTTGTCATCAGCTTCCAGCACTGAGGCTGCACACACACCAAATCAAGCGTTGCAACAATTAGCAGGGGGCTGTGTGACGGTGTCACTTAAATGGCCCATTTGAGTGGCCCTTATTTGATTGACCCATTTGATTTAAATGGCCCATTGATCGCCGGTTACGTGATTGGCCACCGCAGCGTGACGCCAGGCTGCAAAGTTGATTCTCCCATTCATTTGACAGCACTTACCTCATGGAAACGAATGGGAGGACTGCATTTTTTTTCCCGGGTTTGGTGTCACAGCAGCCTTACGAGTTTAATTCCTGATACCTTATGCCCTAGCCACACGGTGACGAAACGGGTCGTATCCGCTACAGTTCTCTATCTTATAGACGGTTCGGCCACACGAGGCCGACAGGGAAACGCAGATAAGGATAACGATAACGGGTCCCAAGGTGGGTAGATCTGCGGACGCTCTGGACTTACAGATTTACAGCAGGAGCACACGCTTGCCTCGGGGAGGGAGAAAAAGAGCCAGAGCCCTGCCTCTCCCCACCTCTGCTGCTAAATCCACCGTGGAGAATAAACAGAAGGGCAACCATGGCAACCATGCATGCGCGGGAAGTCTTCTTCGCTGCTTTTGGTGTATTTTGTGGCGGAAGTACAGCAGCACTTACAGGCCCGGCATATGTACTACAGCGTCTCCAGCGGGTCGAGCGGTCTCGTGTGGACGGACACGTTTCTGGTGCCGATTGCGTGTGGATGGAAGACTTTTTTGATATCGAATTTGGTTCGTTTCCGTGTGGCTAGGACCTTAGACTGTATATAATGACGGCTGTTACCAAAAGTTCTCATCTATACACAGCTGTAGACAGATGTGGTGTGGACACACACAGACCTGAAGTATAGCATATCTCTGAAACACTAGCACAAGGATTGCACGCCCATGTAAGTGCTGTTTATTCTGCACTCCTATAATATATGTGCATGTGTGTGGTAGTGTGTGTGGTCTTGCATGTGGTTTTTGGTGGGTGTTTGGCAGCTGTTAGCAGATGAAAGGGATTCAGAGGACTTGGCACAGCACTCGTTGTGGAGAGACGTGGCCTGTGTGTGTGTGTGTGTGTGTGTGTGTGTGTGTGTGTGTGTGTGTCTCACCATAACGTAGTGCCTCTGGATCTCCGTCTTCTCTGTGGCCAGTTTCTCACATTCCATTTTCAAACTGCAACAGAAGTAAACAAAGACGATGAGTTTTCTGTTAGTATCATATCCCGAGTAAAATAATACACATTGCAATTAGCAACATGACAACAAATTATTCACGCCTCTTAGTTTCACTCTCTGTGTCACCTCCCGCTCTCTCCTTCCCTCTCACACTCGGTGGGGGAGGAGGGAGCAGGGTGACGGGGTGCTGACAGCCCATTATCACCTCTGAGCAGAGCAGAAATAGACGAAGTCACGCTTGGAGCCTGAAAGCAAGCCAAGACTGCAGGCAGGCACATCCAAGGTGTCTCCCCCCCTCTCTCCTCCCTCTCTGTGGACAATTTTCAATCTATGTGCCCTCCACTCATCCTCATTTAGTCCCTTCCCCAATTACCAGTCTGTCTCTCTCTCTCTCTCTCTCTCTGTTCGTCTCCCCCTTCCTTCACCTTCCTCAGCACTCTGCCAACTTTCACCAAAGTCGAATGGCCAGCTTTAAGTGGGTCAAAAGTGCCAGTTCGGTCTGGATGTGAAATACATTTTTTTTTTCAGTTTTAACAATCACTTCCCTCCTCCTCTGTTCAGGACATGACCTGTGTCTGTTGCTCAGTCTGAGAGCAAGTCAGGCTACAGCGAGGCCTGGCATGGGAGCTCACACACACATCTCTGAAGTGATGGCAGGCAAACACCTCTCCCTAGAGTCCCATATGTCTGTCTGTCCTCTATGTTTGCCTTTCCTTGCACCTAAAGCAGTCCCTGGTGTCCTCTAAAACTGGATAATGCCAGTGGAAGGATTTGCAAACACACACACTTCCATTTCCAAATGTGCATCAGGCCCAAGCTCAAAAACCTTGTTACCTCTGCAACTCACTCTCACCCCACCTCCTCCGACTCCCCCTCCCCCAGAGAGGTAGTATATTTTGGGCCTTCGGCAGTTTACTCCGACTTGTTTGCGGGCGACAGATAGATTGATGGAGGGGGGGGGGGGGAGGAGAGCTATGGCGTGGTGGTACATTGGAGGTGGTGGTGGTGGGGGTCGTTTGGCGGAAGAAAATTAGAATATGATTAATACCGCAACATTACCCCCAGCCGCAACAGGTAATAACGGCCTCATCCGCTCCCTCTCTGCAGCGCCGCACACACACACACATAATTGACTCATTTATCATTGCCAGTCAGTTGAGGAGAAGAGGGACGAGGGAGGAGAGGGAGAAGCACGGCGAGGAGTGGGAGAGAGAGGGCGGTAGAGGTGGTGTGAGAGTGTGGTAGTGAGGATTAAAACCCCCCCACCACCACCCACCCTATAGATTTTATTACAGTGGAATTGCCTCTCGGCAGAAGTCACTCACAGCTGGGCTCAGGACTAATGCGAGTGTGTGAGAGTGTGTGAGAGTGTGTGAGAGTGTGTGTGTGTGTGTTCATCACAAAATACACTTGGGATGAGCTTGGTGTAGCAGAGCAAGGGCTAGACACAGGAACATGTGACACACACACACACACACATGCACACGACATGTGAAATTCCTGTGTTCCTGTGTGTTGCTGTGATTGACTGGATTACAAAAAAAAGTATAAATGTTCTTTAGCTCATTTTTTATTCTTTCTGATTTAAGTAGAGAAGAGCCTCTAAACCTCACATTTGAGAGTCTGGAACAAGAGTTGAGCTCATAGGACTTGATTGCACACTGCCTGAAAAGGAGGGATTCCAACTGGACTGCAGGGTACCCAGCATGGGGGTAAAAGCAGAGGGTCATCCAACTCAAGAAGGTGCTGATTACTATAAGGGTTTGTAATCGAGCACTATGAGCTCAACTCTTGGTATCGTCGACCCAAGCGAATGTTGTTTTTGTAACAACTTCAACAATTGGTTATCAAAATTATGATACAAGTTTGAGTCAAAAGTCGATATCAATTCCATCCCGCTCTCCACTCCTTTCTCTTAACTCTCATCCATTTAATAAAGCCTCAAAACCGCACAAAAATACGTAAGGAACTTAATCTATCTACTGATTTGATCCATTTGTCGACTTATGATTATGCGCAGAGCTGAAATAATAACAACCTATGGTTCATGGATGCATGGTTTCTTACATTATACAATAGAACCAGGTGACAGCCTTTCTAGAGTTTAAGGTCTTTGAAAATAACCGTTTGTGGTCTGAATGTTGACAGCATTCACAAAACCACAACGGTGCTTCACATTTAGTTTAGCAAATGAGCAGCCGCCAGCCACGCCATTAAATACCACTAAAGAGAAACCGGGGTAAAAATCAATGTCTTTATAAAATCAGTCCTCTGTTTTTTTGGCAAGGCAAAATAGCACAATGTATACACACACAAACAAACACACACAAAGAGTGTGCAGGCACTTCTTGTGCTTACAGGAAAGACCCCAAGGTCGCACTCAGAAAGAAATAACCATTCCCCACAAAATGGACTTCAAGGAATGAAATTACTGTGTGTGTGTGTGCCATTATGTGTCTGTAGGAGCATAAAAGAGGTGGGGGGGGGGGGGGGGGGGGGGGGGGGGGGGGGGGGGGGGGGGGGGGTGGGGGGGGAGTGGGTATTTCATGTCGAAATGATTGCCTGTAATAATTAGTCTTTGGCTCAGCACCATTTACTGAGAGAGGGAAGGACGGTTTGGAGGATGGGGTGAAAGACAGCAACGCAGAGAAAAACAAGATTGAGTGAGCGGAAAAAATAAGATACGACTGTGTGTGTGTGTGTGTGTGTGTGTGTGTGTGTGTGTGTGTGTGTGTGTGTGCCACGGTGGGCTCGGTTCCTCCAATCTTTCACTGGCGGTGACAGGAGATAAGATGATCAGCCGAATGCGCTACAAATCTGCTGCCTGCCAGCCTTCAGACAGCTCTGTCAGTGCTGCACTGCAACTGAACACACACACCACTTGGAGCTTGTGTGTGTGTGTGCACACTAAACCAATATGTTAATACTGCAAGCATGTAGGCACGCAGAAACAAAATGCACACGTGAGCAGAGCACACACAAACCTGCCACACACACACACAAACCTGCCACACACACACACACACACACACACACACACACACACACACACACACACACACACACACACACACACACACACACACACACACACACACACACACACACACACACACACACACACACACACAACACACACACACACACACACACACACCCACAACACAACACACACACACACACACACACACAACACACACACACACACACACACACACACACACACACACACACCTAATTAAGTTCCTGCACTAGAAATGTGCCGACTGCCTTTTTCTGGTCTCCCATGTTTGAAACAGGCTGCTGGGTAAAGTAGAAATGTCAACTCCTTCCTCTCGAGTGTGCGTTTATTAACAATGCTTTTACTCTCTCTATTCCCTCATTGATTATTTTACTTACGGATTTTTTTGTTTTCACAGAAATAGAATTCAAGAGGAAATTGGTTTTTGAGTGTGAGGCCTGCAGAAATGATTGCAGCTGATAAAACATAACATAATAGAATTACTTAATACAATATTAAGTATTCTGGGGCTGCAGAGAATTTCCAGTATTCTACAGATTTAAGTAAAAAAGACAAATCAGACGAGGTTCATTAAAAATATCGGGATTGGGGTTTCAGATACGATCGTTGCCTCTAATGTTGCAAATCATAACAGAATTGCAATATTAGTTAAAATAATTACAAATCTTTATTTTTTCTAAATTGTGCAACTCTTCTTGGAGCCTGTCTTTATCGCGGCAAATAAGCTTCATAGCTGAGACAAACCAAAGACACACCCACACACACACACCCACACACACACACTAACAGTGTCAGGAGCATTTAGCCCGGCAGCCTCCAGGTATGCGACTGTTCACTTTACATCACATTAACTATTGATCAGCCTCTCCTCTGCTCCACTGGAAAAACCCTCAGCTGCTCTCCCCGTCTCTACTCTCTGCAAACACACACACACAACAGGGACCCACCCAACTCGCCTGTGTGCTCTTTCATCATCTCTGGTGTGTACTAGAGAAAATACACACCTCCACACACACCTACAGACACACAAAACAAAGCTGGGATCTGGTGGCACAATAGCAGACCAACCGAACCCCTCTCTGCTGCCAGACTCACTGTAAAGGCTGCTCTTTGATAAATGTCTGACACACAAACACTGAATTCAAATGGGGAGAGGTTTTAGCACACAAACCAACCCACAAATAAAATGCAACACTAACACAAACGACGAACCCTCAGCGCTCCCTAAAGCAAATATAATTTCATAGTTTGGTGATTGACTGACAGACAGGCAGTTAAACACAGCACATACCTGTTTAATTTAATTATATGTACACACACACTTTCTGGAAACATATAATCTGAAGATGTTTTTAATTCAGATCAATTTGACTTCTCCAGATCTTTCATTCATACATTCAGACAAAGCTCAGCTCTAGTTAACAGGTCTTCTCATTAGGATGGTTGATGTTGAAAGAGTTAACGCCTTGTCTAGAAAGATAATTGAATAATTGTAAAGCTGATAGAAAACAGTCAGAAATGCTCTTCACAGCTCGCTAATGTTCACAGTCATGTTTTAATTATGGCTGTAACTAACAATCATGTTTATTATAGATAAATCTGCCAATTATTTTCTTGAGTAATCGTTATTGGGTGTTAACATTTCAGAAATGAGTCAAAAATGTCCATGCCAAGTCCAACGTGATGTTTTAAATGTCTTGTTTTCTCAGTTCAAAACTAAAAAACAAATCAGTTTAAAATGATAAAAAGTCGAGAGCTAAAAACTGCATTTTGTGAATCTTTTGCATGGACCAGTTAATGACAAACTATTAACATTTATTTGCTGACATGTCATTTCAGGACTTTTGTTAATGAGATTTACCTGGAGAGATACATCCTGCCAATTTCAGAGGTCTCATTATTGCAGCAAAATGTAGAAGTTTAAATGGTGACTAGGGTTGCAAAGGGGCGGAACATTTCCGGTAAATTTCCGTTACATTTCCATGGGAAGTTAAGCTGGGGAATTTTGGAAATATTCCATATGACATTTCAACAGATTTATTTGTAAGTAGAACAGAACACGTTTTAATAATTTTATTGAACAATCATTTGTTTCATTGAAGAACAAAAACATGAATGTTGAGTTAAATATTACTTCTAGAAATCATCCGTGCATGTGATGGAGGAATGCACAGTGCCTGTAGGGGGTGTGGTCTCAATAGCCATGCAGTAAGCAGTGTGCTATGTGCATGTGATTGAGGAATGGCATGGATATTCAAGTGTACTTGAATGGCATCTGTTTTTTTTAGTCAAGATTATGCTAAAATATACTTTCCCCAACTATATTTAAGTTCCCTATGAAGAGCCAACCTTCAATTTAGAAAATTCCCCGTTTATTCCCTTAAATTCCCATGGAAAGTTTCCATCTTTGAAAATTCCCGGAATTTTGCAACCCTAATGGTGACAGACAAATATTTTAAATATGACTGACACACACACACACACACACTCAGAATGTGTAGTATTTGGGCAGAGATGAGTGGAGGCGCTTGTAAGTGATGAGTGGCAGCATGTTGGTGGCAAGTGGAGAGGCTATCTTCCTCTACAGACCACACACACACACAAAAACAACCCGTGTGTGTTTATAGATAGAAAGAGAATTACAGTAATGAGAGCTATGTGTCAGCAGCTCCTCCCATCTCCCCTCAGTCTGCTGATTACAGCCTGTTAGATAGTTCACAGACACACACACACACACACACACACTCAACGCAGAGCAGCTGACCCACCAATGACCCTTTAATTAATCAACCCTTCTCTTTCTTTAGCTTCCTTAGTAATCTCTCATCCCTTCATACCAACCACACAGATGCCACCAAAACCAACACACATTTAGACACGCACGCCGCCACCCACCCATCCCTCCCCACCCCGCCCACGCTCACACACAGTTGCAGCTCATCAGCGCTAATCCCTTCCCTCCGTCTCTTTCCTGCCGTCTAATCCAACATCTATCAGAATCCAGCCACCTTCACTGCAGACAAAACACACAACTAAGCCCTGCTATTTCTAGACAACATCTATTTGTGTGTGTGGAGATAATTGGGGAGGCCTGTACATGTGTAAGAGTGTGTTAAGTACATGCATCAGATTGGGAGTCTGCCTGAATGACTTGTGTGTGTTTGTGTCTGGCTCTGTGGGCGTTCGGGAGAGAGAGAGAGAGAGAGAGAGAGAGAGAGAGAGAGAGAGAGAGAGAGAGAGAGAGAGAGAGAGAGAGAGAGAGAGAGAGAGAGAGAGAGAGAGAGAGAGAGAGTACAAGTGGGTCCGATTACATGAAGGTGAAGCATGCAATCAAATTGTGAATCAAGTGGATCTGTGCTCCGACCCGTCAGCTGGAGGACTCAACACGGCCAGCGCTAATCCCACTGACCACTATCTGTCTGGACCTCTTCAAAACAGACTATTTATGAGTTACATTTGGGAAGCAAACTGGCTTCCAACAGCTTGTAGGAGTTGCACCACTTTGGATAGAGTCAAGTGGTTTTCAGTTCACTGTGCCATGTTAAAGGCTAGCTCCTGCTTTTACAACATAATGGTGGTTTTATGATCCGAGAGTAGCATATGGCTCAAGTGAAGTTGACATGCATTACTGCGCTGCTTGGTGATTGACATGCACACAAACATCAAAAAGTCTCAGTAAAAGCTAAAGTAATATCATCATGACCATCCATAGTTCAGCTGCAAGGAGTCGAAATGCATTTAAAATAGCATCAGCACAAGACCGGGCAATATAGTGATCATAGTATTTGTCAAATATTAGCATATACACTCAGATACCACATTATTAATAGGTACTAGGTAATATTTAGTTCAACACACAAATAAAATAATGCCATTTTAACAGCACCACATAAAGCAGCTTTCAAAATGGGTCCCAAAGTAACGAACATATTAACCTTCATGAAGGTAGGCTCTATTGCAGGACCTGTTTTATTAAGGGAATTACTTAAAGCGTACCTAGTAACTGGTAACTCAACGCATTGGGAATATATGCAGTCACATAATAATACAATTGATGTCCGATGCAATTCCCCTGCTGTGCTTTACATTATACAAACTATTCAAAATGTGTGAAACAATCCCTACAGGAATAAATTAATTATTTGACTTTCCTTTTTTCAGGGATCAAAGCTATTATTGACTTATGTAGATATAATACACACATTGTACTTGACTTGATATACTAGGAATAATCAAATGGACAGCAAAGTTGTGTGATAACATTACGTGCAGGCCACAAAAGTGGCACCACTCAGCCGCCAAATACTGGTAAAATATTCAAGTGGCTTGTACATTTTAGCACCCAGAAGGCAAAAAAAATCAATGCTAATTTATTAAGTGATACAAGTTTGATCATTCACAAGCCATTTAGCCGTTGGACAATTAAAAAAAAAAAAGTTAAATTATAATATGACTATTTTTAGCGATCTCAATCAATGAAAGATGTTCAAAATGAGTTATTAAAAGGGGTCATTATCATTGTAGCTGTGTCTTTAAAACACAACCTGTGCTTCTGTTTCTACGAACATCACCAGCCAGCAGAACCAGTCGTTAATTAACACACTCCTGACTACCTGGCAGATTAAAAACACTCATCTGACAGATTCTTGACAGCACAATCTGTTCCATAACTGTTGCTTTTGTCATGAGCTGTGGTTAGGGTGTAATTATTTATCTGAAATAGTTTCGTGCTCAGAACAGCCTGTGGGAGAGGTTGATCAAAGCCTTGAAACCTGAACCAGGAAGCTGTGGTATCGAAACTGGAAGACGCAGACGCTCGTGTTCCCGACCGTGTCCCGACCGTGTCCCCGACCGTGTCCTTAACCTCATCCCTCATTTATTGTTCATGCTGCTCGCTAGTTCTCAGTACCAGAGTTTGGCAAGAGGGCGAAGCTCCAGGTGTTTTGTAACTCGAGGTGTAACATTGAACGGCTGCCAGTAGAGCCGATCACACCGTCTCCACCAACAGATCCAGGTGACTCATGTTCACTGAACGGCTACATTTGTCCAGGTTGGTGCGGCTTAAAAAGGGGCTCACAGTTATTCTGTAAATGGGTTTTTGGAGACTTTTTCTCCCTGAAATGGTTGAAGGGTGATAACCTTGTCCTCTGATTCGGAGATGATGATACAAAAAGGTTAGGCAAATTGGACAAACATCTCGCCTATATGGAAAATTAGGGGTGATTTTATGCTATTTTATTTTTGATCATTTAATGGTTTCAGTTGAAGAGCGAGTGAAGGCCCAGCTCAGCTTACAGTGGGTTTTTTTGACCATAAAGTGGAAAGACATGACCAAGTTGTTTATTTTATTTCTGTTGAGGTCCATTAAGTGAGTTTTATATTATTCTGCCACTCGTGGGGGGTTTAGGAGCACACAGCTGCATGAATATAATCAAAGGTCTTCCTCAGATCCATTTGTCAATATGTTTCCACATAAAGTAATATATTCACGATGAAAAATAAGCACTAGAAGTTGAAAAATGCAATAGTTTTTCCTCTTTTATTACAAGACAAGAAAACTAATCACACTGCCGTAAGGTCCTAGATGAACTCATATTTAAGTGTTCAATAAATAAAGTGTTAATATGCATCGATCAGTGAAAGGCAACAGGACGTTCAATCAGCCAACGTCCCATTCTCTTTAACTGATCATACTGTAATTGAGAAAAGGACAAATACATAAGTGAGACAACATGATAAAGGAAATACTAATGTAGTATCCACACAATAATCATAAAGCTAATGATATATCTTTATTCAGATTTTCAGTCTTATGTTTCACTCAAGCTAGGCGTCAACATTAAAAGTACGTGTGGATCCAGACATTCTGTGCTCAGTATTGGCCTGATCTGAATTGTTGACGAGCAGAATGGACATAGCAATGAAGACACACACATACACAATTGTACACACAAACACACACACAGGCATTTGAGTGTACAGAGAAGCAGCAGTAGCCACAGGGGTTAGGGACTCTGGCCAGGGGCGCTGTACAAAAGAAGTTTGAAGTGGGACAGACAGGAAGGGAGGGAGGGAGGGTGGATTCTGGCCGGCTAAATCAAAGCAGGTTGAGAGGAGAAGAGAGAGATGGGGGAGGAGGGAGGGAGGGTTGGACTCCACAGCCAGTCCAAATCCCACATTCAAAGGCATTCAGGGAACATTCCTGCACATCCAACACACCAGACAGTAATGCAAAAAGAGTAGCTGGCTGAAAAGTTGAATCTGCCCCGGCTCCACTTTTGCCAAAACTTGGCAAAGTCATCTGGTAAGTCATCTGGCAACACACTAAGCAAATACATGTGCACATTCCTGGTAAATGACTGTGGTGGGAAAATGGTAAATCTACCCTTTACAAGTCAGTCTACCAGACAGAGAAATGACAAACTCTGATGTTATTTCTGTGATAACATCACGGTGGTAAAACGTCCAGTTAGATCCAGTTTATGTGCATATGAGTGTGAATGAAGCATTCGTTATCAGGCAACTTTATCCTTTACATTTATGTATAAATGTGTTTTTTTTCTCTGATTTGTGGATTGTTACTTAGTTTTCCAATGATTTTTATGTTAAACTGTGTCCCATTTTGTTGTGCATGCCATATAACCATATTAATAACCATATCATTTCTTTAAAATGTATATAAAAACAAAAAACAGAGTGGTAAAATCTTCACAGTATTATAAACCGCTGTATTTTGGCGTCTGACATCCTTCAAACTCATCCGGGATCGTATTTCATAATCTCACCTGTACCGGCAGCTACTTGAATCTTTAAAAACACTTCTGATAGACACAGACTTACTTTTAATGGTTTCTATGTTAGTTTTTTAAGACAGAGTTGTCATTAACTCAAACAAGATATGCTCTTTTCCCAGCCTGTAATATGGCATTTACAAGAAAGTGGGAATATTGTTGGGAGTACATATGTAGATTCCTTGCCAAGTAGGATTTCTAGATCTGATAAATGACAGTTTAGATTGTATATGACGAGTATAAAGAAAAAGCCTGTAATGTTGTTCATGATCCGGTGGCTTTCTATAATAAAGATGAAGTTTAATTAGCCGAAAAAGTAGTGCAAGACCTTTTGGAAGTGGATATAATCCAGATGCACTTCAGAAACACTGTTAAAGAAACTCTTGTTTTATCCATTTCTGCACATTTTTCAAAATATAAGCTTCCTCCAACGAGGCTGTTGAACAAAATTGCAGTTGCTGATTTGCTCATATGAGCCAATGTGTTTTTGCTCCTGAGATATGATGATGTTGTGATGATTTGAGGGGAGCCAATGAAAACGCTTGACATATTTTGTGATTGTGTGAACATTTCCGTGTTTTTTGATGTTTTATAATTATGTAAATTCCTTTACTATTTGGCTTCTTCTTTTTTAAATAAAGAAACTCTTGGACACCCACCTGTGGTACTGGGTCTGGAGGAACTGGAACTCCTCCTTGATGCGGTCCAGGGTCTCTGGGTAGGTGAGCTTCAGGGCCTGGGGCTGCCCCGACGCTGCTGCCGCTGCTGCTGCTGCGGCGGCCACCACTGAGGCCGAGGACCCCGGGGGTGGCTGGAGAGGTGCCTGAGATTGGAAAAGCATAGCCAACTTAAGGGGTTTAATAACATGTTTAAAAAGTACAGAATAGTTATGACACTTTTCACATCAGATTTCAATGGCTGAATAATCTCTGTAATATGACTAAGATGCTCTATAAGTTAAGAGGACAAATAACAAGTTCAACGGTATACATCTGAATATCTTAAGTGGGCATTGTCCAATGCTTTTACATATTTTGCTTACATTAGCTACTTAAAAAGCTGACAAACATAAAATGACATACATTTGTCTGTGAGGACGTTACAGAAAGTTAGTAGATATTAGCAAAAGAAATTGACACAGCTCGACTTATGTTTACTGCTCTTTGTTGCCAGATCTCGCAAGAGCGGGTTGCAGAGACAAACAAAATGACACTAAAATGGCATTTTTCAGACATGCAGATTGCTTGGAAAATAAATGGCGTGTAAAAAAATAACGTGTCCAATAATCTCTTTACTTTTCTCTACACCGTCACCAGTCATAACCTGTGTGCTCGTTTACCTGACTTAAAGAGGCATGACAGTGGCAAAAACCCACGTGGTATAGATACAAAAGAATGATTCTTAGTGCGTCATCTCCTTTCTAAACAGCCTCTTATTTTGCTCGAACTTCAGCTGCTTCTACAAAGAACACCACAAACAATCATTGGAAGCAAAAGCACCACGTTTGTGCGTTTCTTCCAGCGTGTTTGTGTCCAACTGTTGTGGGGGACTTTCTAGTACAGATGCTGTCATCACAGCAGAGCCAGATGTGAACGGGTCACCAAGACTAGGACAGCTTTTTAACAAAATGAGCACTCTTTGTTAAATTGCAGGTCTGAGTAGAAGAAAGACAAAGAAAGAAAGAAATGGGTGGGAGAAAAGTGGAGAGCCCATCATAGCTGAAGACCCCTCCCAACCCTGTGCTTAGTCTCCCATCTCTGCAGGGTTCAGAGCAATTAGGAGACTACAACCATAGGGGTAATGCTGCAGGACAGGCGGACAAAAGAGGGCTGAGAGCTAGGACTACGAGGGGGGGTCTGTCCGTCTGTCAGTCTGTTTGGCTCTCTGTCAAAATAACAGAGTACAGAGGCCAGGGACAGCCGGTTCACAGGCTCCACTGTGGTCAAGTACAGCGAGGAGGTTAAGTGATAGACACGTACGGTCATTTTCAGGGAAGAACAGACTTTTAATACGTTGTTAGTTTATTAGAGGGCCGAGTCGTCATTAACTCAAACACAAAATGCTCTTTTTCCAGCCTTTGGTGGGGATGGTCTAAGGAAGGAGGGAGGATTGTAGGAGACAGGTTTAGATTCATGGCCAAGTAGGATTTCTAGGTCTTAAATCGCAAAACATATCTAAGAAAAAGCCAGCAATGTGGAATTTCTGAGGCTTTTTGTAATGCGGATCAAGCTGAGTTTTCACAGATTTGTAACATTTGTCGAAAAAGTTATACAAGAGCTTTTGGAGGAGGGTACCACCACCAGCACCTGTAGTACCATTTTCCCTGGGAGGGCAGTGGAAGAAGGCAAATCATTTCCCTCTAATGTGCATCCTGAACCAGTGGTTGTGTAGCTTCATTTGACACCGTCTGACCCACTGGGGTTTGTGCGCAACTTTCATGTGTAACTTGGAATAAATGAATCATGCAATATAGCTCTTAATTTCTTTAGTCCTTTCTCCTTGTAGGTATGTTCATTACAACATTTGCCTAACAGAACCATTATGAAAACTAAGGCCAAACACACCCGACAGTGAAAAAGGTGAGTTGCATATTCCCATTTTTGGTTCCTTTTTAGAAGTATTTATTTCCTTTCGCACATAGTTCAGGGTTTTTTTTCTTTGCCGATTGTGTTGCTTTCCCTTTATGCTATTTACTTTACAGTAAACCTTCACAAAAGGAGATTTGCTTTAAATATAATCCACTTTTCCATCTGAACAACAGACCCTACATGGCTCAATGACAGTAAGAATTAAAAGTGGGCAGAATGACAGCCATCATTATTAATTAGAGTTTTTTCAAACACGCACATCTCGATGTCCTACACATCAGTGATGTCTGTCACACATTAATGGTGTTTAATTAACCATTTAATCACAACATCACTCATATCAAATGCCAAAGAGTGTGCACAGGGAGTGTGTGTATGAAAGAGGCGTCTGCATGTTAACATAACAAGAGCAGAGTTTGCCTAGTACGCAGCACCTACATGCATGTGCTAGGAAACATGCATGTCCCCGTGTGCGTCGTGAAGACAAGGTGAGATCGAGAGAGGGAAAGAGACTGAAATAAACAGAGGAAGGTGTTTTGGCAGGCGAGACATTATCAGAAGAGAGGAGAGAAAATACTGAGGAAAGAGGAGGAGAGTGAGACAAAGACGAAGTTGAATTGATTGAAGAGTTTGAAGGAAAACAGATAAGATTATTGAAAAGATAATATGGGGAGATCAGCCAGTGAGAAAGTCAACATTACAAGAGGTTGCAGGAGAAACAGAGAATGTGTTTTGAAAAGGAGATGGAAATAAGAGAAAAGGGAAAAAAGGGCAAGGAAATAAAAGAAAACAGAAGATGGAAGAGGGGCTGTGGCCTCATTGTTCCTCTTTCTAACAAGCTGCTCTCAATCTGTCCGCCAGATCCCCTCCTGACACACACACACACACACCGTTATACACACACACACACACACACACAGGAACCCACCGTTATACACACAAACCCACCGTTATACACACACATTTTTCCGCCTTGCTCACACATACAGCTTTCCTCACACAAAAACCAATGATTACACACACATATACAGTCTCCCCTCCTCTTTCACACACGCACGCAGCAATTACTCTTCACAGGGGGGGGAAAAGAGCACCGAGGCCATTTTATAAGAGGATGGAAGAAGAAAAAAGAGGCGACTATTCTTCACTCTCCGTTTTATCACTCCCTTGTTCATTTTTCATGTTTTTTTTTCCTTAAACGTCAACAAGGACAGGTGAAAGGAGACAGATGTTGGTTCCTTTTTTTCATCTTTAAAAAAGGTAAAATCGTGTTTTTTTTGTAAACCACCGTTAGGATACCACTGCTGGCTCACCCTCACTCCAGGCTGCTGGGTAGGTTTGTTGTTATGATGATTCATGCCAGACTAGACTGGACGGACAAGACAGATGCTGTTTCGGAAACCAAGCATACATAACCTCTTTAGTCACGTTTCTTTTGAAGCATTTATTTAGTCTGCCCAGACTCCAGATCAAGCAAACAGCTGAGCATGCATTAATGTGAGAGGTCAGGTCGTGGCTCTGACCTGCTGACCTCTGGGAATGGATCTAGGCTGGAGGGAGCCTCACCTGATAATCCTACACTCGGTTATTCCCTCCCTCTTGGCCGAGTCCTGGCTTGAAAGCAAACAAGAGACACGCCGTCTGCCCTTGAACAAAGCTTACATAGACTGAAATCGCTGTTACACAATTACAGACTGGATCTTCCTGTGGCACGGACAATCCCAAAGTCAGCTTCTGTAATACCGGAGAAGGATTGCATGAGGGCACGAGAGCTTTTCAGATCATCTGATTACTCATCTGTTTGGATAAACTGGTGAGGAGGCGTTTACAGGCTCTGTTCTGTGTCAGAAAGTCAGCTTTAGGCTAACGTTAGGGGGTCAAAAGACACCTATTGCACAAGCTGAATGTGGAAAAATACGACCCTGTCACATCTGATGTATGGGCACGCACTCGCACGCACTCACACGTTCACACTAATCTCTCTCTTAGCCCTGGAAGGCCTAAGTCAATTGCAATGATTAAATGAGGACCTGATGATGAGGGGATGAGTGTGAATGAGTCATCTATGGGAGTAATTTCCATCACATCTCTTCAGTGGGATAGGATAGGGAACAATCCAATAAGGATGGTTTAAACATGCTAACTGGGTGAGAAGCTCCAGTCAAAGCACTGTGTTAGCAACATAAAAGAGCAGGTTATATGTTCAGGGTGACATGCAACAAATCCCATGACAGCAATCGTACAGAGAGTTGTGATGGCCGCAAAAATTGTACAGAAAAACTGCACCCCTCGATAAATTCTGACGCGAAGTGGACGTCAACAGTGTTGCATTCCCTGGATGAAATCATTCCTGTTTTCATTTGAGTTACCACTAATTACACCGCAAGTATCAAACCACTATGACCTCACATCCTTGCTCTAACCCCCCACCCTCGACAAAACATGTGCACACAGACACACACACACACACAGACAAGACTACACGCCCACACATGCCCACTACAAACACTAAGTGGATTTCTTGCACGATGCAGTTCTCCACAAGTATTTACAAGCACACATGTATTTTATTGTATTCGCACATGACTGCAGCTCCTACGTCAGATAAGAAATGGGAAGACGTGTCTCCGTCCTCACTAGCCACACTGACCCAGAGTGATATATAATCTGCTAATGGAGCTGAAATGGGGCCATCAATGCCATTATGTGGTGGTGTGACCGTAAGGATATTAGGTTCACTTAAAAAGAACACTTCTCTGTCTTCGTCATACGTCCGCAGGGAATAAGAAGAGGAATGGATTTCTCTTGGATGACCTCTCACATTCTCCTTGACTTCTTTGGCAATTTTCCCCACGTTTTTCACATGTAGCGTCGGGGAGAAACGATAAGATGCGTCCAAGTTCTTTATAGACTTGTCTCCAGTTTGTTATGAGTTTTAGCCACATTCTTGTTTTTTCTGTCATATTGTGTTCATTCGAATCCTGAACACTGATTGTGCTAATCAGAGAATGTAGCTTATACAGAAATCCCACAGCTAGCTAAAAAAAAAAAAAAAGAGACATTTTATTTGGCATGTTCCCACAAAACAAGGAGAAGAGGAGACATAACAGCTCTCTCTCACTGTTCTTTGACACATGATGCTTTAAGATAAATGCTAATGTCCACATGCTAACAGGATACATTGCTAAGCAGGTATAATGTAAACATTTCATATCATCTTGATTTAGTGTGTTAGCATGCTAAGCATTGCCAATTAAAATCAAGTACAGCTGAGGCTGAAGGGAATGTCTGTCTAACTCCTACTAGTTTTTGGTTTTAAACCTAAAATGATACTGATTAAAAGATGGCAACATTGACTTAATAATGGCAGAAGCAAAATGAACATAGGACAAATGATTTGAAATAGTTTTGAGGGAACACGAATGACTGAAGCAATTTATAGCAATCCAGCAAAGAGCCTTGAGACATAAATACAAAAGAAAGTGGGTCGGATTCATCACCCGAGATCACAACGAAATAACTAATTAATGGAGTAAATAATATGGCTGACCAACAACATTATCTCTTCACACAACCAGACATGTCTTTCTTCTCAGACATGATCTGACAATAAAGTATCATTATCAGATGTTAAGCTATTTTGCAGTTTAAGCAGAAACATTAACCTGCTGTAAGCACTCCCGGAAAACCGTGGATCACCAATGCCATCATAATCTCTGTGCACAGAAAAACAAAACTAGTTTGAATGCATAATATATTAAATAATCCAATATCTGATGAGATATTTCCATCTGGAGCCGGACCGACTCGTTGCCATCTCTAGAGCCATAGCTGAGAAAAGTCTCCTGCCAAATGTTTGGATTACAGTTTCTTATTTGTTTAATCGGAGCTCTGTCTGTCTCTTTTAGCTGGGAAGATGCTGTGCTGCTGCCTCCCTTCGTAGAGCCCGGCCCATTAGTCAGGCCACTAATTACACTGCTTACCCACACAGTCGATCATCAGAGTAAACACCCACCATGCTCCCTCTCTTTCCCTCTCTCATCTCACTACCACCGAGGACGCAGTGACAGTGGGTCTAACCCAGAATAGTATTCCTGAATGTGTGTATCCCTGCGTTTCCTCCCACACACACGCCTTAAAAACACACATCCCCGTCTCTCGGGGCGCCACGAAACATGTCAATACACTGTCCTTCCTCCAAAGCGTCTGATGCGAAAGCCTCTTATTCTAAAAATTATTCAAACACGACTGTCATCTTTCAGCTGATTTGCATTGTTAACGCAGGGAAGTGAAGACACAGGTTTATTGCCGCCGACCCCCCCCCCCACACAGCTTTCATCAAGTGGCTATCTGCGTGGCTGCTTGGAGAAACGCACTAGTAATCTCTCAATGATTCCTGCACTTAGTGGGGCTGCCAGGCACCTGTTTCATTAGCGCCACACATCTTTCTCTCTCGGTTTTCTCCCCCCTCCGCATCCTCATTCCTCTCTCCTTCCTCCCGCAAGCCTCGTTATTCAAATTTCCCTGCTGTCAGCCCACATTAGCGGCGCGCCACAGTTTGCCTGTCAGCTGGCTTAATTGCTGGAGGTGCCTTCTTTTATTAGGTAACCCCCTCAGCTCGTTTGTTCCTTCCACAGAGACGCACCTCCACAACAGCTTGTGTAAACCCGAGATCCCTTCAGCCTCTTTTCCTTCCTTTTCTTCCTTTTCTCCCCCCCTCTCTGGCTCCCTCTCTTTCCATCTAATCGGTGGCTGAGCTGAGCAGGCGAGCTCCTGATCGATAGCCACACTCTCACTACTGGACAACAGTGATGGTGATAAAGAGCTAAAAGCATGATATGAGGGGAGGCTTGCTTTGTGCTAGCTCTGAGGACAAGGAAAGGGCCTCAACTCCAATGTACTCTCTGCACTCTCCTACCTTACCTATATTTACTGACTGGACATTCATAGAAAGACTACCTCCTTTAAGGGATTGTGATGATAATAGAAACTAGGGCTGCACGATATTGGAAAAAACTGATATTGCGATATTTTCTTCCCCTGCGATATGAAAAAATACAGGAATTGAAGAAAAGACCGTTTTTTTTGTCCGCAAACCATCCTTTCTTGAACTTTAATGCTATACAATTGGTATTTTTTTAACAATATTTAACCGGATGAAGGATTTTAGTCACGGAATTCTGGATCTTAAGTTATCAGAGCAACAAGATGAGCTAGCTCGGTTATCCTGCTGTGATCTGATCAAGAATGGTTGTGATTGGTGGTTTGCTGTGCATGCAGAGCCTGCATGTCACTCACTCAAGTACCCCTGACATGATCGCCGCACGAGTTTTCCTTTTTTAGCAAGCAGCAAAATAATTTTAACATGACGTGTTTGAGTTCATTTGCCTACTTAATATCGCACGTCCTAAAAAAATTAAAATTAAATATAAAAATCGCACGTCCTGCGATGTCAATATCGCGCATGCGCATAACGTGATTATCGTCACGACACGATATATCGTGCAGCCCTAATAGAAACATATGAAGATCAGACCAGTAGAAGAAAAAAAATGTGGAACAAACTTCCTGAACATCTGAGGTCTGCACCAACCCTGGGTTAATTTTAAATCCAGGTTAAAAACCGTTCTCTTTACTGCTGCTTTTCCAGGTCATTTAACAATATTTTATTATTATACTTCAGCACATCTTGCAGCTTCATCTGTAAGAAAATGAACTACTTAAACTAGGTTTGTTGACACCGAAATATGTTTTTTTTTTATAAAAGATTAATGACAGATTTGAGGCACTGGCAGAAGCCATGACTTTCTTTTGGGTGCACTTCTGTTTTTGATATGGCACAATCAATGAGGAGTACAATGACATGATTAGTCATTAAACAGAGGAATAATCGGCAAATATTTAAATTATTTTTTAAAGAATGTTAAGAATTGGTAGTTTTGCAAAAATGTCAGATAATGCTGTTTTCAATCTATCAAATACGGGAATTTCCTGCTTTTCTCTGTATGTTATCATATTAAACTGAATCTCTTTGGGTTTTGGACTCACAAAACAAAACATGTATAGACATTAGCTTGAAAACTGGGGCTGACATTTTTCACAATTTAATGAGATTTTATAAACAAAAACACGATTAATCTTGAAAAGTATATATTAAAGTAAGATGCATGCTTAATATAGCATGAAATATGGCAACACCACGACATTCAATATGACGTATGGATTGATGCTAGGAGTGGTTTTGGAAACATTTGACAGCTAGGTGACAAACACATTTATATAAATCTAGAAAATGTCAAATGTGTCAACGGGTACTTTTTGATAAAAACAAGCAACAACCCTGACATATAAAAACTGTTTTCCAAGAAAGTCCTTTGGGACAAAAACAGTCAGACAATCTGTCATAAACAAATCCAGTTGGTTTAATCTAACTTATTTGGAAGAAAAGATAGCGAAGTACAGTGTGTACAGCACATACAGTAACTCAACCCACTAATGAATGTTTACAATGGAAATATTTGGTAGCATCGAAATGAGTGGGTAAGATAATATAACAAACATTAGAAACTTGTCCGATCATTGCCCTAATAGATTATGAAACTTTATAAATTATGTATGATCGATTGGCAAAACTACCAAAAATGTAACCACGGTTCACCCACAATAGTAGCCTCTTAACAAACCCCTCCCGCAGCCTAGGGCATTGTTCGGGATAAAAGGGTTGGTAGAGGGCTTCTTGTAATAATATGACCAATCATAAATGTGACATTTGAGAGGTCTGGATGCTGTTAATAACTCACTTATAAATATATTATGTGCCAGAGATGAAGTGTACTTTGGCAGCAGTTAGATCATTAGAACTACTTTCCCCCATAAGCAAAATAAAAAGGGCCACATTTTGGTGAGTTATAACAAATGTGCTGCTAATGCCACCATTTTGTCCCACTTAATGCAAGTAATACATTCGTTGCTTTATTTAAAGTGAGTCAAATGCGTTTTTGCTAACATGCTGAGTATCATAACAGGCCCTGAAATGTCCTAGTCTTATCTGATGTTTTGCATTCTTGTCCACTTCTGTTTTTACAGCCCAGCCCCGTATGTGTCACTGTGGCAGATCTGAAAGGACCGTAACTATTTAAGACAGCCAGCCATGCCTGCCATATCCGATACACATTTCAGAGAGTATACTTTATTTGGAAAATACCAAAAATTATCTTGGCACATAGAAGCAATTTGAAGATGTTTCTATGCATGTTTCTGCCGTGTTTATGAACTGGTTGACACCATGACACCATGCTTTTTGGGTTATCCCTTTCCTGTAGTGAGTTATACACTGTAGGTTTGTGTGCATTTAAAATGGTCTGCAACGGCTAAAATCCCAAAGTTCAGAGTTTCTCTCTCCCACACTCCCCCCCTGCCTGAAACGCCGCCATTGGACTCCTTTGTTTACTTCTGTAACATAGTGACGTCACGGTGTAACACGCTTGCTTTTACTGGCTAGCGCTCCAACACATTGACCGTGATGGGCTAAGGGGCGGGACATCTCTGGGTGGTTAACCAATTACAAAAGAGCCTGCCAGCTAACCAATCAGAGCAGACTGGGCTCTGGTGTCAGACAGAGGGTGAAAAGAGGTGCTGCAGCACAGTATGAGAATAATAAAGAGCTTTTTGACTATTAAAGCATGTAAACAAGTCACAGTAGAGACACAAAATACAAACATGAACCTGAAAATGAGCATCAAAGGGCCCCTTTAAGATAAGGCATGTTCTGCATTTACTTAGGACACTAGCTAGCTATAACCTGGATGTTAACTTATGTCAGAACATCCACAGTGTGTCTTGTTCAGTATCTGAAAATGCATTTTAAAGTGTGCAATTAATGGAGCACAATTTTCAATAACCATTTGATTAAAATGCATTTGTAAATATGGGTCACCGTATAACAATATATGGGTCACTCCCTTCACAGCAGACCGGTATGCAGTGATGACAGGTCACTGCCAGTCTAGCATTTCTGAGATTAAACAGTTTGCCGGGCTGAGTGGCCCTTCGCTCAGAGGTGCAAACAAGAGCTGCCGATGGTTGGAGACTTTCTGAGGAGGACAGGCTCTCACGTGGATCTGCTGAGACCTGCAGAGGGGTGAAATTAAGCAGCACCGCCGGCCTAAACATTGAACCCAGACCCGCCGCAGTCTGCTCCTCTCACCCTGGGACGCCTGCCCATACATTAAGATGTGGTTTGGAGCTCTCACAGAAGCACAGTGAGTGGAGGCTGGATGAGAGGGATTGGGTTTACAGTGCTAACCACAGACCCACAGTCTACCTCCTGCCCTGCCTTCCTGCCGTCAGCCATATACATACACAGCTGCTGGAGTGTGTGTTTTATCGTATGTGCTGGAACTCACAAGATCCCTTTATTGTTCAAAAGGAAGTTATAATTAAAAAGTTACAATGCTTGATGCAATTTAAGCCACATGCAAACACGTAAAAAAAAGCTGAAAAACAATGTGTTGTTGTGGGTTTTCCCCTGCACTAATTAATATGCGAGATGCCTTAATTAAAGTGGCATAAACACACACATTCACAAGAAGTTATACATCACAGTGTGCTTAAAATCTGGTTCAATGCATGGGACATGAATGTCAAAACACTGTCAGGGGTGGGTTGCAGGGTGGCATGGCTGAGGGATGTAGATGAGGGTTAGGCAAATGAGCAGGTCTTAATTGATACTTCACACAGCTGGAGGACCAGTGTTTATGTATTTCAGCCTGCTCAAAAGCTCTCCACATAACTCGACTAAAACAAATTGAAGCCACGCAGCAAGAATTTCGCTATAACCTCATCTCAAAATGCAGATAACATGCCAATTTCTTTATAATTTTTACAGCCACGTTACTAGCCATTATAGAGGACTTTTGGATATCTTTCTAAGGGGAAGCTTCTAGTTTTCAGTGCAGCAAATCAGTAAATCAGAGGGCATGACTCACCCTTGATATGAGTGAAAAGAAAAAAATGAAAACAATGAGTGGCACTTGAAAAGGGCAGACCATTGAGTGAAGGTGTCAACAAGCCAAGCTGACTCACTCTCCCCCCAAACACACACACATATCTCGTGAGGAAGGGACAAACAAACACACACTTCATCATCTGGGTCAACTCCACCACACTATGGGGAATATAAGGAGGCTCCATGTTTCTCTACTGGAGGTGGTGGTGTTGGCCACCAAGGACATGAGATTCACACACAAAAGACACTCAGCAAAAGTTGGACGTTGGACTACTGACAGCAATCTGCTTGACCTTCATAAGACACAGATTACACGGGGCGTTACAATATAGACAAAGGAGATAATATGTTGTATAACAGCATCATAATTCCCCCACAAAGGAGTCCCCGGAAATGCACAGTAAGGATGACAAAGACAAACATTTTCGGTTTGCACTTTCTAACTGGAGATTTTAAAATCATATACGCACGTTATATTTGATAAAGGGTTCATAAAATAAGACAATAACCTCCTAAAACGTGTGTTACATAGTAGCGTAGCTTTACTCACCGGTGGTCGGTTCTGGGGAAACATTGTAGCCGCCGACTTGTGTCTCCGTGTGCGTTTTTTTTGTCCTTCTTCTTTCTCGCTTTTCAGGCGGAAAGCTTCGTCGAGAAATACGAGCAGCCGATGTACTATTGTTGGTCTCAGAGAGGCATTTGGCCCGGTTTCAAAGGTAATGGCAAAGCTAGTCTCGGCTTGCTCATTCCTCGCTTTCAAGACTCCTTTGTTCTGGGTTATATCTCCAACCGCGCACCGTGTAGTGAGGACGGGCAGAGGAGAGCAGGAACACCCGGTCCAAAAACAAGCTCTTTTCTTTCTTCCAAAGTCCTCAACTTCGCGCTTTTCCAGCAGAATTACAATATCGCAATTTCCCTCTCCGGTGTATCTTCGCCTTCCGTACAGGCCAGAAGGGGAGGGGGGGAAATGTGGTTTGCTTGTGGCTTCGGAGACGGACACACCACCGGCACATTCAATGCAGCCGCAGCCTCTTTTGTCTCGCTGGTTGGCCTGCACTCTTTTCACACAACACTCCCAGTCCCTCACTCCTCTCACTCCCCCCTCTCTGATCCTCAATGGGACATAACATATGAGTAGCCTTCTTTAAGGAGGAGGGGGCTAAAGACACTGCCCCCCAACACAGTTATCAACATTAAAAACATTATAAAGGGTTTTTTAAATGTGAAGTTATGAAGACAGCATTTGCACATGTCTTCAAATAGCCTGGTTGCAAAGAACCCTTATCCGTCCTCACTTGGTGTTGAATTGTAACAAGGTTAATTCTCATCCAGCTATGAAATTAAACATCTATACCTACACATTTATCAAATTTAAATATCTAAAAAGTACAACATTTTCTTTCTCAAGAAGAAATACAGAGGAATTGTTCAGTGATTGAATGAAATCTCCACGTGGGGCTCGGCCTCGGCACGGTAAACACTGGTAACATAAGCCAATGAGCGTTGAGAGCACCCACGTGGGGCGCGCTGACCGTTCGCTGATTGGACGTTGTAGGCAGCTCAAAGCTCCGCACGTCAATCAAGCAGGCTACAACTGCTGTGTGAGGTTAACCCTTTCCTGGGAACAGGGAGTGATTGAGAGTGTGAGGAGCTGTGTGGTGGCTGTATCAAGATTCAGTGGTTTTCTTTTTTCTCCTCCCCACAAAAACCATCAATGCATTGAGAAATCTTACATTTCCTCCCCAATTCATCCTTGTTGATATAGAAATAAATAGAGTTTTTGCACTAACTTTCTGCAATCGTTCTGCTCATTTTGAGATGTCAAAAAGTAATCATGACCACAGGGAGCTGACCAGACAAGAAAAGACAGAATACATCTAAATCTGAGACAGCAGAACCCACTGAAATACAACAGTGATAATGCTGCAACGCTTGCATGGGCATATATTGAATATGCACCATTGTTGTTACCTGGAAAAGGAGAAGAATTCTGGAGAAGAAGGGAGAAGTGATGGAAAAAATTGGTATTCTGGTGGCACGACCCCTTTGGCGGGGCTCATAATTAGAGAGAGAGATATTGAAAAAGCAATTTCTGACAGTGGAAATCACAACCTGCCAGAGGTGGAGTTGGAAAATATAGATGGGTGTGTGTTTGTGTGAGAGTATACACGTGTGTGTGTGTGTGTGTGTGTGTGTGTGTGTGTGTGTGTGTGTGTGTGTGTGTGTGTGTGTGTGTGTGTGTGTGTGTGTGTGTGTGAGAGAAAGAGACAGAGAGGAAACACAGAGGGGGGAGGGAGGTAGGGAGGGGAAAAGGGAGGGAGGGAGGAAGAGAATAAAGGATGAAGGACAGCAGGGGGGTGCTGAGAAAGACGAGCCAGTAGGAGGGTTAGAGATTGAACGAGAGGGAGAGTGCACACGGGGGATGAAAAAAATATGTGTGTATATGTGTGTGTGTGTGCGTGCCTTGTTTATGTGCGTGTGTGTGTTGAGCAGACAAGTGAGGGAATGAAAAAGAGAGAAGGGTGAGGGGAGCAAGTGGGGAGAGTGGAGAGGGAAGAAGAGAAAGAAGGGAGTAGAGAGAGAAAGAAATATTTTATTGCCATCTTTTCCCATGAATTTTAATGCACAGCGCTGGTCTCCCTCCCGGATTCTGGGATCACATTTATTAGAAGAAAAAAAAAAGTCATGAGGAATGCAGTGCTTTGCAGTCTGCTGCTGCATGGGGAGATGTTTCATGTGTGTGCGCATGCGTGTGCGTGTGTGTGTGCTTACTGGGCGGCGGGGTGGGGGTGAAGGTGGGGATGGGGGTGCACAGGATGTATGCGTTACTGAGGAGAGGCATAATAATATAGATGATATCAAATGATAAGTGAAGGACACACATTATTGCTATTGGCAGGTCAGATGACAGAGTGTGCTTTAGGTGTGTGTGTGCGTGCGTGCGTGCGTGCGTGCGTGCGTGCGTGTGTGTGTGGTGTGTTGGCTCAGATCCAGTGATTAAATACACCACAGTGCCCTTCTCTCCTCCACAGAGACTCAGAGCGACGGGACATCAAAGTGGCCCCACAATGGGACAGGACACAATGGTCGTAATGTTACAGGAGCTTCTGGGTTTTTAGCTCGGTGGTGAGAGGTTGTAAAGAGACAATTCTGTCAACCGCATGTTTGCAGAATGCAACTAAACAAAAGCATGCTCACCCACACACACACCTATAGCTCAGAGTGGAAAGTGCCTGAAGGAGTAGCACCGTTTTATAATCACAACTTAAGGCGAGGTAAGGGAACACATACAGTAGGCAAATTATCACCAAGGAGGGAGTGGTTTTCAATGAGGTGATGAAAACAAGTTTACTTCCCACGAAAACCTCATTCCTACGTGGTTGCCAACAGCAATTCAAGTGTCAAACTGTGGCGTTGATATTAGCACTAAATGATTGCCCAAAAACACCGGACAAGGTCTACTGGACAGATATCCGTTCAGGAACATGAACCATCATGTATTTTCTTCTGCTCATTGAAAGGCAGCACAATGAGAGCGGTCATTACAATGTTTTGCCGGATCAATAAGCTTCACTTGTCTCCAGCAGTTGCAGAATGTATACTAAAATCCCATCAATACACTTTGAGGTGCAGAAACTCTGAAAATAAAAAGAAAGAAAATCCAGCAAAAGAATTGCCAGTATTGTGAATTTTGAGTGTTTTTGTAATACCAGCGATGAATACCAATCTAGATGACCACTTCAGGGTATTTCCACGATGGTTGTACAATAGAGTTTGATTTGAGTATATGTGCACTCACACACATCACACCAGGCTTTATTTCCAGACATGCAATTTTGCAACAATCGCACCAGTAGGAGACCATCACACACACAGCAGGGTAACCATTTCCTCCAATAGCAGTATTTCCTCTACAGACCACAATGTTGGAGCTACGTGCTGCAATTTGAAGGCTGCAACAAAAACCTTTTATTTAACAAAGAAAAGCCCACATGCGCATAGTAGGTTGAAAACACATGTGAATGCAACAGGTTCATAGCTTTTCTTGAAATAAAAAGAAGATAATAATCAACCATCTTTAAAGGGGCCCTATTATGCACATGTTCAGGTTTCATATCTGTATTTAGCATCTCTACTGTGACATGTCTCCATGCTTTACTGTCAAAAAGCTCTTTATTTTTCTCATACTGCCTGTGCTGCAGCACCTCTTTTCACCCTCTGTCTGAAACCAGAGCCCAGTCTGCTCTGATTGGTTAGCTGGCCAGCTCTGTTGTGATTGGTTAACCTCTTATAGATGTCCCGCCCCTAAGCCTACCACGTACAACTTACTTACACTTCAATAGCATATACATATGGGAGCGATCTGGGATTAAGTATCTTGCCCAGGAACATTTTAACTATAGGGGATAGGGATCGAATCTCTGACCCTCTGATTGGCAGACACCCAAGCGCCAAAACATACCCATGACCCTCACACACATGTCTGAGGAAAATAGGAAATATCCCTGAAATAGGAATCTGTGACCTCTCGCCATGGACTCCCGTTAGCAGCTTTTTCCTTTAGTTCTAAAGTTCACCTCTGTGAAACTAAAAAGCACACAAATCTCGACGTAGGGGAGACAGGGTGATTCTGGAGGAAGGTGCTTTGGTTCAGGTCATAAACTTCTGGTTCTGTGGTGATATCTCTCCACCCTTCCCGGCCCCCACCACCTCTCGTCAATTTCTCCAGTGCCTATGGGACAGGGTTGAGAATGTCTCCTACCCAGCGTGGCTTTGAGTGACAGCAAGACAAGGCCACAGTGTTGTTGTCCCCCCCCCTCCCCCTCCCCCTCCCCTCTTATTCACCTCTCACCGTCACCTCCCTTTGCCCCCACCCCTCTTCCCCGTCCCTCATCAGACAAGCTGGGTGTCAGCGCAGAGACGGCACTGTGATTTATTGGTCTCTGCTCCTCAGGGACACCCCCAACCCCCTTTAACACACACACACATCCATCCACACACACACACACACAATCTCAACCCCTCCCTCACAACACCCTCCATTTTCCCCATCCCCCCCACCACCACCACCACACACACACCCCCATCCATCACCTCCCCTTCTGTCCTCTCCTGCTGTATGGCCCCTGGGGGAAAGAAGGGGTAATGACCCACATCAGCAGCAGCTATGCTCACATACACACACACACACACACACACACACACACACACACCTCCTCTCCTCCTTGCAGGCAGATACAAATAAATACCCCCTGTGACACACATTGGAACACGTATGCACTCGTAAAACAGACGCTGACACATTTACGCCCACAGGCATGTGTGTGTGGAGACTCAGGAATTCGAACACTGGGCCGTAATGTTGTTGCTTGAAAGTGTCCTCCACTGAAGAGATCAAAAGTGCACAATCTTCTTCTGTGGAATTTGCTTAATAGTTGTTTCTTTTTGTAAATAAGACACTGTTTTCATCATAATCCTGTGTAACCTCAGATAGAGGGAATGTACCTTTTTCTGTACACTGGCATGTTTTCTTTATAAAACAGAACAATGGGACGATGTGTGTGACTCTGCAGTGAAGTGGAATAAGATCTTCTTTTGACTCTCCAAATATCTGTAAATGCATCAGCTTTCACAATTTTGCTAGAAAAACCAAATAGCATTGCACCCTCACAGAGGTAATTATGAAGCAAGAGCATTTTTTGAAAATAGTTTCCATTGTGTCTTATCACAAAAAGATACCTTTATGTGTGTCAGAGGACTTCATAGATAACATCAATTATGTGGTTTGTCTCCAGTTACCGCTCTACTCCGCTAAATCTTCTCAAAAACATTAAGCAAGTTAAACTATCTACATCCGTGTCAATGTCTTGCAACACTTACAAGATCACAACAGGCTCTTATTCTTACATGTATGTGAAAAAACTGCATATTTTCAAAGGTTAATTCTAAATTCAGGCAGTCAGACAGGGAGTGAAGAGGTTAAATCTGAGCATTGACTTGCAAATGCTGTGTGTGCTGTCACTCACAGCAGAGTGATACTCTCCTGCAAAAAAAGTGTGCTGTCTCCGCTACAGGTTTCCACTTTACACGAGTGCTGGAGAGAGCAGGTCAAGTGTTAATTTGTGTGTTAAAATAGGAAGGAGAATATATGAATTAATTCCGCATACAAAAGAAGAAAATAGATGTAGTAGCGAGTTCAAGGATCCATTGAGGGATTACAGAGATTGCTTCAAAATTAGATAAAGTAAAATAATAAAGCGAGATAAGATAAAATAAGATAAGAAAGTGAGATAAGATAACCCTTTATGTATCCAAAGGAAATTGTTGTGCAGCAGCAGTTGCAGTACAGAGTAGATAAGAATGCAAATAAGAGTGAAAATACAAAATATCATATATACAAAAAATGTACCCCATGCCAACCATAAATAAAGAGAACATGGCTTTGAAATGAAAATCATGCAATCTATTAACAAAAGATAGTAGTACTCAAGTTTATGGTTGCAAAGTGACAATATTGATGCAGAACGTTCCAGCAATATTAAATAATTGAATAACTTCTGTTAGAAAGAGGCTGGAAACTGTAAGGTAAACATAAAAGGGATCAATATATTGATATCTGCTTCCCAGACAAACTCCCATATCAAAACTCAAACACAGTGTTGATGCACAGCCTCGTGTGGTTTTCACCTGTGCACATACAAATACTGCATTACACTGCCACCTGCTGCTCAACAGCAGTATTGTAGGCAGCTCACACAATGGCAGCAGAATTGAGGATATTTAATTCCTGTGCAATTCTGCCATTTCTAAATAGTTAATGTATGTTAACACGGGGGAATGTATTGCTTTGTTATTATGATTTGTAATCCAGTGAAGAGCTGATTAAGAGGAAGTTAGCTTACCTGCTAGTGTACTTAGCAAAACATCCAGGAAATGCTCTGGTCGTCAGACTAATACTGACAAACAGCGCTTTGTTGTTCATGCAGACAAATGATATATTCACCATCTACTTTTCAGTGTTTTCCCATGATAGTCAACATTTACCCTACTTATGGGAAAGCAGTGTGTTGGAGGATAAATGCCAAAGTGTATAAGGACGCCATTTTCCGGCAGTAGCCTGCAATTACAACCTTTTACCACATGGTGTCGCGAATATACTGTAAGTGGTAAACTGTCAGGAAGCTAATGAGTCAGGAATATTATATGTGTGTAGCTAAGGTACATGTGATAATTAATAGTACATATTATTAATGTATGTATGCCTGGTCAGCACACACAGGTGCATAACATTATTTCCCATGGAGACTAATGCTCTAATTCACAAGTAAATAATGACTTTCTCACAGCTGCTTTTCAAAACAAGAAGCCTTCTGTGGTCCATAGGGGGGATTTACTAAAAATAGTAATAATTCAGCTATGTTATGGGAGGAAAAACATATTTAAATCTTGACCTGTACCTTTACTTGTATCCTTCACCCAAATAGTGCTTGTGGATAGAGCTATAAAAACCTGAATTTAATTTTATATACATTATGTATTTACTGCTATACCACCCAGTCATACCATAATATTTTCACATATTCACACATATATTTATTATGTAGACTAATAAAGGCATACCACTTTGCTGTTCCTAGATTAATTTATCTGTCTATTAAACCTGCCTTTGTAAACTTGAACTATATTTCAAGGGAGGTGTTGTTTAAATAAAAAAGTGCCTCTATCGGCCGTACTGGTTGAGTAAGGGGTTTTCTCAACTTGCTATGGTCTTTCTAATACATGTGTTTGATTACTTAGTTTATCATCAATGAGATTGTTAAAGGGGTTTAGATTGTCTTGTAAATAGATTCAGAATTACATTGTTTCACAAAGTTATTCGCAATGCAAATTGTAATGCCATATGACCTCATGTTATCAATAAAAGACCTGTAACTTATAGAAAAACGATGTCATTATGTTCATATAGTATCATATTAGTTGGTAACCAAACTAAAGCAGTATGACTGAGCCAACACCATGTCTAACTCAGTAGTGATGGATGTTTTATTTAAAGCTGATCATTTTGTTGTGTTAGTAGAAGTTGAGCAAAGTATCATAAAACTGAAAGTCTAGTGAACCCATTTGTTTTTAAATCTTTTTTTAAACCTCTTTTAAAGTGCTGTATCATTAGGTCAAAATGAGGACTTATGAAGCTATAAGGTTGGCCTCATAACAGTCTAAGAAAGCAACACCTTTACCATTTAATGCTTTATTGACAATAGTTTGTTACAATATAATCAGAAAACTCAGCAACGTAGGCAAAGTATAAGCTTTTGTTTGTCTTTCTTTAAACACTTAACCTTCTTATTACTGAAGTGTTTTTGTTCCTTCCCCTCCTCCAGTTCTTATTTTGCTAGCTTTTTCTCCCCTTCAGGAGATTGTTGAATTTGAGCAATATGAACCATCTTCTCCCTCTTGGCAGGCAGTGTGCACACTAACATTTTCCCTGCCTTCATTCACCATCCCCTCTCCCTCTCTGCAGATTTCTGGCGCAGGAAGGCATCTTGTACTTTCCAGGGTAGACCAGCTGGCTGTGGAGCAGACCCAAGCCTCCCACTTCCCCTTGTGGTCCTTCTCTCTGCTGCAGCTTTAACGACAATAATCAGATCTGTGTCAGGAGTCAGTCTGAATCTGCTCCTTGCACCATTGTGTTAATGGATATTGTCATTGTGAGTTAAACTAGCATAAAGTAAGAAACATTAGAGCAATTCAGACTGATTTACAACACCCCCCTACCTCACTTGGGGGTGTGTGACTGTGTATTCAACGCAGCTGATTTAGTATCTAGTCAGGCATTTAAGTTTGGGTTCCACAAGAAAGTAATAAAAGTGTCATTAAGGAAAATATGTTGGTTTGCAAATAACCATCTCTAAACTGTAAAAATGCAGAGTCATGATGTGTGTTGCGCTCTCCGATGGCTTAAATCCACACACACATGTTATGTTAGACCCATATCTCCTCTGCAGCCACACAGGATAATACATAACTCTGTGCAACCTAAATGTGGAAACTCAAACATAACATTATAAAAGTGTAAATGTGTGAGACACATATCTTCCTCTGTGATGAGATGGGTGGTCTCTGCAGGGCCCATGCATGAGTGCTTCACGGTACGTCACTGTATATTAGTTTGCCACGTTCTTGTGTAAACACACGGCAGCAACACAACTCCACCTTTCCTGATTATCATTCTTGTGCATTAATAACTGCAGCTTGTATTCATCCACGTGGCCCGAACTCCACGGTGCATTTCCCCTTGTAATGACATCATTGCAGCCTCAGACAGGCCCTCAGGCTGTTTCCCAACAGAGGCCCTGTCACACACGGACCCTCGCGACGTGCCCAGGGTTTGTTTACCTCGCTACTATACCACAGCGGGACACGTTTTCCCCTCCATCATAAATCTTTAAGTCTTACAGGGAGCGACGTGAAGCCCCTGGCCGAGGCGAGAGGTATGGTGTATGTGTAAATACATAAATATATAAATCCCTCGTCGGGGTCACTGGTGGTGGAGGTGAGGATGGCTAGCCGCCAGATAAGCTGCTTCTACTCTCTCTCTCTCTCTTTTTCTCCCTAGGCTGCCTGGAGAGAAATGTGCCATTATTCAGCGAGGCCCCCAGAGTCGGGCCCCTGAGCACAGAACTGCTGTCCAAGACAACATGCAAATGCCAAGAGACTGGAGCCGAGAGGATTATGGATACCTCCTCAGACTGTTTATGACCACCTTCATACGGCCAAGCTGCTCCTGCCACACTGCCTTCCCCTCAATATTTCTTTATTTCCACTAGGTCTTTGCCAATGAGAGTGAAACGTCTGCAGAAATCACTGGCTGTGTGGGTATACCTGTATTTAAACTGGACTGATTTGTTAGTAATTGGTCTGCAGACACTCTTGTTCCTAATAGAGGATTCTGGTGTTTCAGTTTTAGACATGGTTCTCTCTTATTGTCCAGGGACCAAAGGGCCGTTATGAAGACACCAGAACAGACCCTGGACATGAAGAGTGATTACACTTACTGACTACCTGCTGCTGTCTTAGGCCCAATCGTTTATTATTGTTATTTCCTTTGATTCCTCATCTTCTTGAGTCCTGACCAGGATCAGGTGCTCAAAACCATTCAGGAATGAAGTGAGGAAGAAAGAGTGTCTTAAGACCAATGAATGATATTTCTGGCTGTTTGGTAATTATCAGGATTTGTGTGATTTATCAGATACTAGTTTAGCCTTTGGCTTCTATCTATTACGACCAGTCAATTTGATCTATATATCGCAATATCACAAATCACAAATCACCTCAGGAGGGCTTTACAATCTGTACAGCATACTACACCCTTTGTGCTTGAAGACACAGAGAGACTGGTAATATTAGGCAGGACCACCAGCTGGATCTTTCAACCACACAATGATGTGATTTGTTTAGCAATCACTCCCTCCAAGACTTCTTGAAAGAATAACAAAGGTTCTCTCGTTCCGTGATGGCGAATCAAAATCAGATGAATGTCTTGAGTCAATGAGGGCAGCGTTAAACAACAGCAGAACTCGATCAAAACATCGGTTTACAATCTCTCACGCAACTTGTGCAATAAAATCCAAGTCTTATTTATCCAGTTGTATTCTCATTGCTTCCCAAACACACGCAACACCCCTAATATTTAAACAATTCTGCATAAACAGTACTTGCTCGGACAAGTAGCATCGGCAACTGTTTATGCAGTTCATGCTGTGTTTATAATAGTAAGGTTTTAAAGAAAAATGCATGTGTTTGGGAAGTAGTGCGCAAAGGATTGACTAAATGAGACATTTACTCAAACAGTTCAAGATAACATTGGGTGCAGTGGCGATTCTAGAGTCTGTGGGGGCCCTAGGCAAAAATTAACTGGGGGCCCCTCGAACCAGCTTTCATCACCATCAGTAGCGCCCCAACACACTCTCCCCCCCCCCAGAGCGGAGCAAGGCAACGAAACTTAAAATAAAAAGCATTTTACGGCGCGCTATGGGGCCACCTTGAGGGGGTTTCCCGACATGTCGTTGCAGTAAATTAAAGGGTGTTTCATGTTGTCGTTGCTGTGGACCTTCTTAATCTACCTTCTTTGGGGGCCCCCTTCTGGTCCGGGGCCCCAAGCAGTTGCCTGCCTTGCCTGTTCGCAAGCGGCGCCCCTGATTGGGTGAATATTTGATATATAAAGGATAATTCTCACGGTGAAGTATTCATTTGTGCCAAAATAATTGTACATTTCGTCACAAAAGCACAAACCAAACTGTCTGTTGTTCACAGGAAGATTTTTCCAGAGGAAGAGGGTCTGATAAGAAAAGGCTCTTTGGCTGACCTTTTCACTCTGTGGAAGAGACATGTTATCTGAGAGTGGAGACTCGTGATAAAAGTATAAGGTTTAAGGAAATCAAACAGGAAAGTAGGGGAAGTTTCCATTTATGTTTTTGTAGGTCATTGGATAAGTTTCAAGTAGGGAGCTTCTCAAATAATACTTCATTGTCTGAAGAACAGTGAGCCAAGGCAAAGGGTTGTTGTTGCAAAGTTTTAAGATTACTTTACTCTCCGTCATTTATTGAAAAAACATATACTTTATACTTTTTTTCTTAAAATAAACAAGTTTACAAAGTGCTTCACATCCCTATGCAATGTATGGCATCTATATATTCATGTTAATTGCACATTTACTATTTTGCTAAGAGAGATTTTACACTTTTGTCTGGAATGATAAAGACAAGGCAATCTTAAACGTATTAACGCATGCAAAGCAAATTCAATATTTCACATGAGACAAAACTTTACCTCCAAAAAAAAGCCCCCCAAGTCAGGAGCACATCTTTTTGTGCATAACACAAATAGCACAATAAGGTAGTTACATGAACACAGTGAATATCTCTCTCAGGAATGTGCAAGGAAACTGAAGCGAGCTGCATAATGGAAGTGTAGATTTAGAGATTAGAGAGTGGCTAATCTCTTGTTGTATCATCACTTTCACTTCATCAGCAGTCGAGGCTCTCCCGGATAAAAAAAAAACACTACCTGAGAGCTTCTGGGCCCTTGAAACAAACTACCTATGACCCCTGAGAGAAGAGGTCAAAGGTTAGTGTCCTCATCATTGTCGTGTTCATCATAAACTCCTCATCCTCACCTCCCTCCGCCACAGCTGAGTGGTGTAATTATAGTCACCGTAAAAAAACACTTAATCACTGCTGTGGAGAGGAGATGAAACTAATCACAGGTTTAGGGTCACTCAATAATTATAGTAGAAAGAAATACTCATAACATCAATTTGAATAAATCCAGGGATCAGTTCCAAACAGCTGCAGGTTAGTTCAGGCTGGAAAAAGTAAATGCTCTTGTTGACTATTTGAAGAAGAGGGAACTGTTGTCTATTAGGAACAAACGTCTTGGTCCGTTTGAGCATTAAACCACAATACTGTGCAAACATGAGCTGGGTATTTTGGGGGAAGTAGAGAAGTGTAGCTACTAACCTTGGGCGTAACGTTGACAAACAGGGAGGTGAAGATGTGCCTGAATTGTTGTTAAATCCGGCAGAGATGTACATGGAAAAGCTATTAGGGTCCAGTTGATTGTTAAAATATGTTATGTTAGTAGTAGCTGCCTTATTGAAATGCAATGTGTGTGTCTATCACACTGAATCTCAGTAGGTTTTCATGGCTGAAATGCTAAAACTCTGATCATGAAATTATTCCCTCAGCCCACAATACTACGAGCAGACAGTTCATCAGATAAGAGTCTTGTGGGTTTAATTATAAAATAATATTCATACTGTTCAAATTACACAAGGCCTTGACACTGGCTGACGAACCTGCATTAATAATGTTGGTGTGTGTCTGTGTGTGTGTGTGTGTGTGTGTATGTGTGTGTGTGTGTGTGTGTGGTGTGTGTGTGTGTGTGTGTGTGTGTGTGGTGTGTGTGTGTGTGGTGTGTGTGTGTGTGTGTGTGTGTGTGTGTGTGTGTGTGTGTGTGTGTGTGTGTGTGGAATAGAGAAGGGGTTAATTAGTGCGCCTCTTTGCAGAAGCAATAGTTTTGGCTAAGCAGAAGTAGCTACTGTCTATAATAGGAAGAGAAAACAACAGGGACTTGCTGTTCATTTCTGGAGGCATTTTAATTGCTAGAATACAGAGCCAAGCTAAAAACGTCCCCGCTGGCCTGCAGCATGAGAAAGTAACAGAAGCTGAACTCTGTAACACCTCTGAATCAATGCTGCATAATCATGTTAATTACCCAAATGATCTGAAATATAAGGCACTTAAACAGCGTGCACTTTCTTTCAACGTTTACTGTCATAAAAGTTACTTGAATAATGTGAGTCCAATCTACAAATGTTTTACAATTCAACATACTTATCTGCGATTCCAAGAACAATATCCTGCAACTTTTTACTGTTTTTAAAGAGGACGCATTATGTAATTTCGAGTTTCATGTTTGTATTTTGTGCCTCTACTGTCTCCATGCTTTAATGTAAAAGCTCTTTAATTTTCTAATACTGTCTGTGCTGCAGCACCTCTTTTCACCCTCTGTCTGAAACCAGAGCCCATTCTGCTCTGATTGGTTAGCTGGCCGGCTCTGTTGTGATTGGTCAACCGCTTGGAGATGTCCTGCCCCTTAGCCTATCACTAATAATGTGTTGGATCGCTAGACAATATAAGCGTAAGTGTTACATAGGCCCTTTCTCATTTCTCTAATTCCCCTCCTCGACTCCCCTCCTCGACTCCTATCCTCGTGTCTTAGTCCCGCCCACAAGAGATGCGAGCGGAGGAGTCGAGGAGAGAGGAGGGGAAGCAGCAGGCGGTTAGAGAAATGAGAAATCCTCTCCTCTGAGCGGTCATTTTAAAGAGACGTCCGTTAATGATGACAGGAGGCTCAGCCCTCTGTCTGATGGACAGAACTGTGTTCATGATGACTTATATATTTACTTTTAATTCATTCACAGTGCGGTATAATGAGACAATAACAGGCTACAGATGCGGACATATATACACACACATATATATTTATATATATATTTATATAAATATATACAATTTCAGATTCAAACAAGTATGAGAGCACTCTCGTAATAACGTAACACTATCAGAGACTGGATATACCCCCCCCCCCCCCCCCCCTCTCTGGTCGCTACAATGAGGAAATTAAATTACGGGCCAAAAGTTTTATTTACAAGTATTAAAAGTAAGTATAGGACACCAAACCAACTGAGACCTGTCTGTCCGCCGCATCTACACACACACATACACACACTGTACCACACGCACCTACACACTGTACAACACGCACCTACAGCTCCTAAAGCATATAATATCAGGATATAGCCGTTGTGTATTTTATTATGTGAAGCACTAAATGGTTTTAGAAAAATATCGACTCTTTGTTTGTAGATATCTACTAAACTAAAGCATAAAAATACAGAGAGTAATGTAGGCCTGTTATACTGAGTGATATATATTATACACACTGCTCTGCTTTCTGCACGGACCTCACAGCTGTCGCGATGAAAGCAGTTAATACAATAATATCCAGGGGATGCATGCAGAGCTGTCATTGGCTGAGATAAGTCCGGCCGGAGGACCGAGGATTCGAGGAGTCGAGGAGGGGAAATGATTGAAATGAGAAAGGGCCATAGTGATGTCCCTATGTTAAGGAAGTAAACAAATAATCCAATGGAGACGTTTTAGGGGTGATAGTGGAGTTTTAGGGGTGATTTTTGAGTTTTAGGGGTGATTTTGCGGGAGAGAAACTCCAAAAATGTAAAACTTATATGACACCCTACTGGAAAGAGGAAACCCTAAAAAGCATAATAGGGCCTCTTTAATCAATATAAGTATGGTAAAGGGTCTGTAGTTCCTGAAGCTGCAGTTGAACTATCTCTGTCACTGTGGGTGTGGGACTGTGAAGCACTTAGTGACTTTCTCTGGAACAGCTTCCCCCTTTAAGCGCTGAAAACTGATGTAAACAGTTCCAGCTCGATGAAAGCCACAAAATAATAAAGTTAAATTCAACACAGGCTGAGGAACAAGACCATGTGCTTTCCGTTTATCCACTTCTAATCGTGTAAACCAGTCCAGCTCTCCTTCGTGTCTGTTTAAGTTTTACACCCTGACTCCCTACACGTCTTATATTCACTCTCTTCCTCTCTGTCAGGTTCTACAGGGACTTCAAGGAGAAACTGCCCTTAGCATGAATCTCCTTACTCCCTGATTAATTTGACTGTTATGCTCACTAATTTCCATCATTTAATCCTTTACGCCAACATCCATTCAATGTCAATTAATTATTAAGCTATTTCTGATCTGTTTTGCACTCTTAAACAAAGCAAAGAGGAAGTAAAGGAGTTGTCTACATAAGGGAATTGGTAACAACAGTTGGAACATGCCAGAGAATACAAATATTCATTATTTTACAAATCAGCTTTCAAAGCATCCCAGATGTTGTTTTGGCTGAACCCTTGTCCCACATTCTCCTGTTTCGTGTCCAGTTTGAAACCATAATGGCCGCCCACAGGGACACAGACCAAAGTGGGCTGAACGGTCAGAATATAACATCCAGCGCCGTCCACCGCAGCATCCGAATACTGGCAGTCGAGTCGCTTCTGTCAGGCTTTGCTGCTTCCAGTCCTGAGGTTTCTCACAAACCGCTCATCTCCAGAGCCACTTCCCAGCAGGCTCCGGGTCATTCACAGAATCTCATCCCTGCGGACCGAACCATTGATGATTTGTGAGGGTTTCTAAGGAATGATCTACTTCCTGCAATGCCAAGCAGAAATACCACATTATTTTGATATAAACCTGTGTTATGTGGGCCTAAAACATATCTAAACTTTTTTGAAAGATTGTAAAGTGTGCTGAAAGATATTTCATGATAGAATGATAGATATTCAATATAACCAACAGGATGACATGATATATGGAGATAATGAGCTCATCTACTGTGAACAGGTTGCCTCTCCAAGTATTTGTTATGATTTGTAACACAGCTAGTTTAATATATAAATATTCAACAAATTGTGCCGTTATCATCCTTTCTGAAAATGCTAATTTCTTTTCATCTTGTACTTACATTTCTTTTCATCACTGCCAATTTGGTTCTCTATAAGTACAAGTTAAAAAAACGAAACAATTGTTCGAAGCTACTTTAAGCAATGTATATGACATTAGAGACGACTTATTACTGTATGCACATTTTGCTGCAGCACCTCTTTTCACCCTCTGTCTGAAACCAGAGCCCAGTCTGCTCTGATTGGTCAACTTCTTCGAGATTTACCGCCCATTAGCCTATCACCTTCAATGTGTTGAAGGTGATAAAAACCTATATAACACACTACAGGAAAGGGAAAACCCCAAAAAGCTTAAAGTGTAAAACTTTATGCAACGGTGTCCTGCTAACATGTCCCGCTCACAGTGAGGCTAATAAACAAGTGACATACAAAAGAAAGTGTAGAATGTATCAAGCCAAAGAGATCATATTTTGATAAGAAGGTGGTGAAATAAAGGTGTTATTCAAAATCTCAGGGTTATGCTGATGATTTACCAAAGATATAGGAATCTATCTATCCACCCACTGCAGGTAGAGTATCTATTTCATCTGCCTCATTAACCCTCAGGAAGATAGAGGATGTGATATCTGTAAGGGTTATAGATAGAGAGATAGTGTGTACAACCACAGGGGGATATGCTGTTTAGCAGCCTGGTTACCAAAGAGATCATCTTTCATACTGCAACAAGGTAAATTAACTGTTAGACCTTAAGTATAATATATTCAGCCATATTATGCGTCTCTGGAGAAATTAATGAGAAAAGCTATGTACTCACATACTGTAAATCACCCCGAGGACGAAACAGCTAAAAGGGTGAATAATCACGTAAATAAAACACCTTAATGTTGCCAGTTGTTTTGACATCACGGTAAAAAATAGCCCCTCGTGTGCGACAACTTTCACAACGTGCGAGTGAGTAATATTGTTTTAAATTAGGAATGACAGTGGTTTCAATACCGCTGCCATGAAACTCCCACAAACGTCCCCTTGAGTCCAATGTTTATATCGTTATAAATATATGTTTATTTTTATGGTAGGCTTCATTCTCCTGCCTCAACGCACTGAGACAGCAGGCACGTCCTAATTAACCCCTCCTGATTCTCAGCTCTTGGTTTTAATTATTCTTTATACAAAAATGTCTAATGCACAAGAAAGTCATGAATCACTTAACCAAGTCTCCAGAGGTGAAACTGTAAATCTTTAAGCACTGCACGAGTACTGAAACATTCACTACATTGGAACACTGACATTTTTATGATCCAATGTTCTGTGATGGATATTGATTTACATCGGTATAATCTCTCATTCAGAAGAGAAAAACATACAATCCTCAGAGTTAAAGGTTTAAAAATAAATTGCCGCATTTTGCCCTAACACCCTATTGTAAGGTTGCTCACCATCCTCTTTTGAAATCAATGAAGATTATTCTGGTTTGTAAAATATGGCCTGTGGAATGACCGCTTAAGCAAAGAAAAATAAATCCCCAATTTTACAATGTTAGGGTCAGTCAGCTTAAATAACAAAAACACATGTGATCTGTGGATCCACCACAGGAAGGTTGACAAGACAAGGTTTCTGAAAAACCCAAATATAAAACCAATACAACATTTTGTTTACCTTCATTGTAGTAGTTTGGATAACGTTTTTTTAAAAAGGTGGATATTTCAAAACCTGTGCGGATAAAACCAAGTAAAAAATGTTTTGCAGATTTTCTTTAATCGGTTATCGGGTTTCGAGAACACATTCCAACATGTCATTCTGCTGGTTTCATTATGTGATAAACAACCTTCAGATAACAAACACTAAATCAAACTGATAGTGTCATCCTCCCTTGCTGCAAAACTGATTTCAAGTGTTTTCTGGCTTGTGGGTTGAATCATTTTGATTGTGCATCATTAAAAATGAAATATTGCTAGCAATCAGGGTTACAGTGAACTCACCAAGAACATCTTGAAATCTCAATGATCCAACAATGTTGTTTATGACCCTTTATTTCTTAAAAAGGGGGAAATTATGTTACTGCAGGACATGTGTTTATCATCACCATCTATTGAGCACTGTAGATATGAATGCTTGATGAAATGAAACCTCATGTAAATCCTTCATGAGTGACATGTATAAATTAAGACAAAATGACTGAACGTGGATTATATCTTTATTTAAAATGATCTGCTTTAGAGCCTATAGATACAATCTATATACAAAAAGCAAACGACGTGAATCATACCTGTGGACACATAAACAGGAGATTGGCCGACCAGTGCCAGGCACTAATTCAATAAAGCGTATAACACACAGAGCCACATGTGAGATGGAAACGTGGTGGAGGTGCATCAAACTCCGTGAAGTCTCTACATTCTCATCCTTATTTGTGTTATTAGTCTGGCTGCAGTAATATACAGATGATTTAGATGTAGGGGAGGGGGCTCACACAGCACTTCACCACAACCAGATCCAGCTGTTTCTAAATCTGGGTTTTTAATGTGTAGAAGACCCCAGGGACTAAAGTTCACCACGGGATACCCTCCACCCTCTAAAGAACCCCACCCTCTCCAATCCCAGCTCAGAGTCAGGGCCTCACAATCACTTCCAGGTGAGATTCTCCCGTCTTTCTGCCCCCATCAGGTCTGTGGTCTGTCTGATCTGGTGTCAGTGCTTCAGGGCTCTGCATGGTGTACAACAACTGTACCTTACTCACAAATTAACCCCACCCATCAACACAGGAAGGGGGAAAGGAGTAGAGACGGACCTTTGAAGTGGGAATGGAGCAGCTTCAAAAACACAGTTGGATATGTAACCCCTTTATCATTACAGCAGCGCTGCCAAGGCATCTGGCTTATGTTTGGACCTGGAATTGGATCCATTTGTGTGGCAACTTCTACAGTCTTAAAAAAAAAAGAAAAAAAGAATGGGCGAAAGCACACTGTACAGGGGGAAATTAAAATCGCACCTACATGCGAAATAAAACATACAAGCACATATATATACATCCTTCACGCAACATGAAACATGTCTCATAGCATTAGTACAGTATTTGTGGCTCATAGTGGCAAGCGGGGGGGTGATTGCACAAAAACTTTAACAGCGCTGGCATTTCCAACCTTGTAAGAGTAAATAAAGCTTTAAAATAAATTAAACACCATTTTCATGACGGTTGTCTCATCCTTCTTTGATTATACGTATTTGAGAAATAAAAAAAACAATAAAACAGAACAAAATAGAGGCCTAATTGCTAATTTAATTGATTGGCAGTATAGTAGTGGTATCAGAAATTAAAGCTATCTCCATCAATGGTTTCTACGTCTGCAGTCCATTTCACACAAACAAACATCGTCCACAAACTCCACAATTAAAGTTGTAATTTAGCGAGAGCATCACTACGGTAGCCCTTAAGGGCAAATGAGAAAAGAAGGGTGATCCATTTGCTAAGTCTGCTATAATTAGTTTTCTCTCTTGTGTTAATGACTTAAAACAGGTTTAAAAGAAGGATTTGCCAGGATAATCTTTCCTTAATCCCACCCCAAAACTTATTTTTTTCCATGTAACAGGGGGAAAATAGTTTTGCGTTGGTGGTAAAAACTGAAATTCTTATAATAAAACCCTTTGTTTCTCACCATTTGTTAGGTAATAAACACAGGAGAGGAAAACATTTAGGTCAGACGTAGAAAATGCATCACCAAAACTTTTTTCAATCTTAATTTGATCTCAAGGCATCTGTACTGTACGTCACCACCGCTGAAGGTAAATCTGACCAAGTTTGGACATAAGATCTGCCCTTAAATCTTACTAAATGCCCTGACCTTCATTCAGATTCAGACTTATCTGTACACACTTGGGCACTGATCAAACATGAATCAGACGTTATAAATGTGCTGCGAGTCATCAGGCATGAAAAGCCCGTGTTGCCACTTTTAAAACAGTATATTGTTTCTCATAGTTACCCAGACCTGTTTGTGCGGCAGTTAGAAAGCTGGCGGAAATGTATTGTCAGCTGACTTCAGATCATCGGATTACCTCTACACCATGATGTTTGATATACATCCTCTTTCAAAGCAGCTTCTGGGTGGTTCGCAGCCTTTTCTTGCCAACAGGCTGACATTAAATATGGAGAAAATGAGCTCATCTACTGTGAACTGGTTGCCACCCTCAATAAATGTCTTATGATTTGCAACATAGCCAGTTTAAGGTGCACTAAAATGAAGCGATTCAACAAAATGTGCCTTCACCAACATCTCTAAACATTCTTGTCTTTCTTCCTCTCGTTCTTAATTTCATTTCATCACAGCTAACTCATTTGGTTCTCTACAAATAGAAGTTAAAAAGATAAAAAAATCGATAAAACTACATTAAGCGGTGTATTTGATATATCCATAAAACCAAAGAACTCCTAGTAAGTAAAATGTGCGAAATACAACTAAAAGATATTCCCATTTCTGCAGTTTTCAGGCTGTTTTCATTCATTTATCCATAAGAGGGGAAACCCAACTCTCACTGACCCATTATATAAAACTGTGTGCAGCTGTTTCCTCCAAACACGGCCTGAGAAACAGACTGTAGCTCATTAGGAAACAGTGAGTCTAAAAAACAAGTGACGAAACAAAAGAAAGTGGAGCATATGAGAATATGGTGGCATAAAGGTGAATAAAATCCAACTTAGATTTGTCAATTGGCAGAAAACCATTCTCTCTATTGCAAGCCCAAGGATCCTCTGCATGTAACTTGATAAAAAAACGTGGCCAAAAGCACTTATTAAGGCATTGGTGTATCATAGCTTCGTTGCTGTGGGTGTGGAGTCATTCACTTAATGCAGCTTTAAGCACATACAATATATATAAAAACAATATGCTCCTTTTTCTCTTACAAGAGAGAAGCAGGTCATCATGGAGTCTTTGAGAGGGGGCTCAGGCACCCTCAGTCAGTCCAGTGGTTGGAGGGGGGGCGGGTGTGAGTGGTTGACACAGGGGGAGTGAGGAGGGTTTTGGAGGCTGCACGCTACAGACCTGCACCTTAGCTTTCTCCTTCGAACAGATATGCAAATGGCGGGTTGCAGCATTCATAAAGACAGTATGGGGCTTCTCACATCAGCAGCTAACCTAAACCCTGCAGGCTGGACATTTAAAGGTAGAAGCCCCAGTTCTGGACCCTATCTCACAGGTTTGAGTCTGCAGGGCAGCAGCCCCCGCTCCTCATCGTCCGCCCACTCACACGGGACCAGGATTGTGTCGATGATTGTAATGGTTGCTGTTCTCCGAGTCGACGATCTGCAGGCTGGCTTTCCTCTCTGGCTCCTCGTTATCGGCCGTGTTTTGCCTCGTGCAACGCGGAGGACGCTTCTTAAAGAAGTCCGACACGTAGCACACCTGCAGAGGAGAGGAGAGGATGTTAGATTTGGTCACAAGGATCTCTACAGGAAGGTTTTGTTGTATTTCAACTCAATTTAAAGAGGCCCTATTATGCTTTTTGGGGTTTTCCCTTTCCTGTAGTGTGTGTAGGTTTCTCTGCATGTGAACGGTCTGCAAAGGCTAAAATCCCTGTGTTCCCTCCCGAGGGAGTTTCTCTCCCCCACACTCCCCCCCTCCTTCCTGAAACGCCTCGATACTCCTTTGTTTTCTGTAATATAATGACATCATTATGTAACACTCGCACTTCTATTGGCTAGCGCTCCAACACATTGTATGTGATAAGCTAAGGGGTGGGACATCTCTATGTGGTTGCCCAATTAAAACAGAGCAGCTAACCAATCAGAGCAGACTGGGCTCTGGTTTCAGACAGAGGGTGAAAAGAGGTGCTGCAGCACAGGCAATATGAGAAAAATAAAGAGCTTTTTGAACATTACAGCATGGAGACATGTCACAGTAGAGACACTAAATACAAATATGCCTGACACTGAAAATGTGCATAATAGGGCCGCTTTAAAAACTGCAATTACTTTGCACACTCTCATAATGTATCCTATGTTTATATTTTGTTGGTAGTAGGTTGGTCTATTATAGTCAGGGCTGCACATAACTGCGCATGCGCACCCCCCGCCAAAAAAAGAGCACCGGATCATTTGAAAAAAGGCGCATTTGCGCACCAACATTGAGAGAGAGAGAGAGAGAGAGAGAGAGAAGAGAGAGAGCGAGAGCGAGAGAGAGCGAGAGCGAGAGCGAGAGCGAGAGAGAGAAAAGAGAGAAGAGAGAGAGATAGAAAAGAAGAGAGAAGAGAGAGAGAGAGAGATATTTGCGAGTTGCATAAGAACTGGTAAGATAGCAGGGTTTCCCACATAGACTTTACTTGGGCGGGCTGACCAGGTAGGCTATATTAACGGCCACCAAAGTATAATTCGCGAGCCATTTAGGTTGATATTTTGTATCCGTCTGCAAGCACGACGGCATCTGCGATCCCTCGCTCTACCCCTCGCTATCGCGTGAAGGGTCTGCTTTATGCGCTCTGCACAGTAACCCCGCTGCGAGGCTCCGGCGAACAGTTCATGAGCGTGCTCATGAGCGTGCTCACTAGTGCACCTCCCCCCCGTTCATAAACCAAGCAACATCTCCAGGCAGAGGCGGACTGGGGGTAAAAAGTGGCCAGGGGATTAATTGACAGACAGGCCCACTTAATGCGCGGCATGTATCGGCCGGCCGGCGACGAAAGTATGTTAGGCTACTTAACAAAAAACCCTATGCATTACACTTGGTGGGTATTGTGATATCACTGATATGTGAAAGTGAAACTATCTGATAAATAGAACATAGGTAGCCTATCAAAACGGCCAGCCAGCCAGCCCAGCGCCAGCCAGCCCAGCGCCAGCCAGCCCAGCGCCAGCCAGCCCTGGTGCCAGCCAGGCCAGGCCGGCGCCAGGGCTGGCTGTGTTAGGCAAAAAATAATAATAAAAAAAATTGTTTTTCTTTTTTTGCAAATCCGACCAGCCCTCCGGCCCACGCACAGCACCGGCCCACCGGGAAAATTCCCGGTATTCCCGATGGCCAGTCCGCCCCTGTCTCCAGGTGCTCCTTTGAGAACCAGGGCAAAAAAGTTATGTGACCCCTGATTATAGTGTATAATATCTTATTGTGTATCTTTGTATTGTACATTCCATAGAAATAGCTTATCTATTTTTTATCTCATGTGCAAGGCCTTGTAAACACGCTGCTGTGACAAAACAATTTCCCCAAAACTAAATCTAATCTAATGGGAAATACCTTTCCCATAAAAGATTGGAGCATGTGATGGCTTGGCTGGAAACTGTGATTGCAAACGTCTGGACAGGTCTGAGCACAGCTGTTTAGTGACACACACACACACACTCACACATGCACACATCTGAGAGGAACACACAGAGAGCAGGCACATGCACTGAAGGCCATAAAAGCCTATGCCCAGGAGGGGCTGTAATTGCGCACAACACTGTGAAGGCCAAAAGAGCGGGCTCACTTCCCAATTATTCACACACACATGCACAGCCACACACTCCAAAACACACTCGACCACTGCAGGAGTTTCACCGTGCTGACAGTGGCTCACGCTAAACAGGGAAGAGGCCAAACAATAAGGAGTCCAGCTGGATGAAGAGAGCACAGTATTGCATGACAACCTGTGAGTGTGAGTGTGTGTGTCAATACACACTCTTCTGCTGTCACACCTCACTCCCCTCATGCTTTTTCTGTCTACATGGACTTTTACTGCCTGATTGAAAAAAAACCTGAAATATAGACTCAACAGCGGTTGCTCTACTTTAAAAAGGGAGTATCACTAACGGAGAGATTTCCATTAAATGTAATTTTTATGATCTGCACCCACCCATGTTTACTTAGCCAAGAGCAAGAAACCACAATAGAAAGACTTAAAGAGGTCATCAGGTCTGAGGCTGGAGCTACTTTATAGAAAATGAAATGTACAAAAATATGAGCATTATTTCTACTGTTAAAGAGGCCCTATTATGCTTTTAGGGATTTCCCTTTCCTGTAGTGCTTATAGGTTTTAGTGCATGTAAATGGTCTGCAAAGGCTAAAATCCCAAAGTTCCCTCCAGAGGGAGTTTCTCTCAAACACAGTAAAGGCACAAAATTAAAATATGAAACCTGAAAATAAGTATATTAGGGCCCCTTTAAAAATGTGTAGCTCTTAGCTGATGGGCTGACATTATTGTCAATATTCAATTTCCTCCTGTTTGTATATTCAAACCTCAACACTAGACCATTACAGGAGTTATGACTGTATGACATGATGGAAATATAACGCAGGACTTATTCAACTTCGCGATGTTTGGCCTTGAGAGGCGTTGCCGTGGCGACTCACATTAAGCAGAGCGACGAGGGCTCCTGCAGCAGCCCCACCAGCACGTCGCTCCAGTGGTGCTTGTAATCTGAGACTCGGGTGTAACCAACGTACACCGCGAAGGCCACCAGGAAGAACTGGATGGTGGGCCGGAGGAGGCGGGCCCACTTAGCCACCAGTCTGGCCTGCACGTACAGCTGGAGGAAGAGGAAGAGGAGAGGGTGGGGGGTTTGAGGGGAGAAGAGAAAGAGAGGTCATGAGTGGTTTAACATACAATTATTGTTTTTTCTTTTGCATAAAATTAATATTTCTTGCACATATTTTCAGGATTCTATAAAAGTTTTTAGAATAGTTAAAAACATTTTTTATTGTAATTCCCTTACTGTGTTTAAGTATGTACCGTTATACACAAAAGCATATTCCCTGTATGTTAAAAAAAACACTTGCAATAGACCTGATTTTTGATTCTAAAACGTTGGTCTGATCACAGCAGAAAAAAAGTTAAGATTTACACTTGCATAATGTAAAATGCATGTAATGTAATAGGCAGTAATGCAGCAGTCACATTTATGTTGTGCATGTTAACTTTGATATTTGCTTAAATATAGAGCCGGTCATGCTGTAATGTTAAAAGCTGGATGAAATATAACTCAAAACACCCCCAAAAAAACAGCCCATTTATATGAAGCATGATTGTGTCCTTATGCAAACAGTTGCTGGTAGTATGTCTTAAATTGGAGTTAACTGTAAAAAAAAGTGTTGAGTTTGAATCAAATGTATGTCCACTATGGACTGAAACCCCTTTTTTGGGGTGCTGGAAAACAGCAAATGCCCAAAATAATTACGGACTTGGCACCAGTACAGTCTTCTCCTGGGTTTTACTGGGCTGCTGTTGAAGGTGCAAATATTGGCATCACACTACAGCCCCCCCCCCCCACACACACACACACACACACTGCAGGACACAGGCTGCATATCACAGCATTTCCTAGTATTTGCCTGGCAAGAATGAGAGCGATGTCTAAACCAAGGACGGGCATTGACACTAGCTGGAGATTTTCTTTGGATTTCTCTTTGAACTGAACAGTTTTGCTTGGCTTGGCCTCTTGACGCCCTGCTGTCTAGCACTGCAGCCTGGCTTCTAACACAAAGACAAGGCAAAGGGTAATGAACAGGACATGCTCTGCCTTCTTCATGGCTGGAAGAAAGTCAGCTGAGGCCTCCAGATTATTTCTCTCAGTATCCTCATTCTTCCTCTCAACGGTTGCATTGTCCTTTTATGTCCACAGGCACAAACTGTCTCTATGAGCTCTTTCTCTTTCTCCAAAATGAGCCCTCGAGTGCAGATCCAAATTCAAAAGCCTGTTGTAAGATGAGTCCATCTGGGGGTCGACCGTGCCCGATTGAAACCGAGATATCAGCATGGTGATCACATGGAGATGTTCCCATGTTTACAGTACACAGAGAAGAGTATTTACACTGTGTTTCAGGACTTTTAGTCGTGGGTCGAGGATGTACTTACCGCTAAGAACAACATGCAGTACATCCCGAAAGAGGAGTGACCGGAGTAAAAGGACAATCTGGAGAAGAGACAGAAGCAAATGTAAAGTGTCACACAGGATATTTAAACTGTAGAATACTGTTGGCATTATTATTGTGCAAAATATGTTAGAATAGTATTCTCCACAAAAACACAAGTAAGTGAAACAAAGTGAGAAATGAATAATGTATGCATAGATGGAAGAAATACTCAGATATTTTACTTAAATGTAGAAAAGTTTGAAATTCTCTGTTGCAGCTTAAAGTACTATCTAAGTATTAACATCAAAATAAACTTAATCAACCAACATTTTATGCGGTATGGCCCATTTCAGAATAATATATTTTAAAGTATGGTATTTTAATTAGTGATGAATTAATGTGTTCATCCCAAACGTTGGGGTTAAGGTTGGGTTTATTTAAATTAATATATATACTGCATGGTAGCTCAACCTATAATAATATATCATGATTTCAGTTGATTCATATTTGTTTAATAATCTAAATGTACAAAGTAGGTATAGTAGGGTAGCTTCAATTTTATTTTGTATCTAAAGAGACATATTGCAATCAACCTAAAGATACAAAGACAGCAAGAGTCCTGCAGGTGCATTAGCTCCTCCTCCTCCTCCTCCTCCTCCTCCTCCTCCTCCTCCTCCTCCTCCTCCTCCTCCTCCTCCTCTCCTCCTCCTCCTCCTCCTACCTGGACTCTGTGACGTCCTCATGGACTCCGGTGCAGTTGATCACCTGCATGTACCCGGTGCAGACTTTAGGATTACAAACGGACATGAAGTTGGGTCTCGGGCGGCCGATGGTGAATTTGGCGAGGTCGGTGAGCGACTGGCTGACGGACGCTCCGAACAGGAAGGTGCCCACCACCTTGTAAAGGGCCGCCACGTACTGGTTGAAGTCAGAATTGGAGTAAATCCTCTTACTGTAAACTAGATAGGCTTCTCCGGAGGAAATCTGAGGAAGAAATGGCAAAAAGTTAAAACAGAGAAGACATTTTTTATTTCATTTTACACATCGTTAGAATGAAATGACTTTTCCTCCTCATACATCTGAGCTTTGTCCAATTCCTCAGGTTGGTAATGGAGCAAACAGCACATACTTTTATTAAGGGGAGACGGTTGGGTGCAATTGCAAATGAGGCATGATCTTGTTGAACATGTGCTAATATGAAAACATTTCCAGAACAAAATCTGAACATCGCAGTTAAAAATGATCTGAACTATCCCTCACTGTTAAGACCTTTAGAAAATAACATAGGAATGAATAAAACGGTGTACGTAAATGCTGAAAGTGGACATTTCTGGGTCAGAATATGAGATTAATTGTTTTACTATTTAATATCACCATGAAACTTACATAAGGTTAATTATTTTTTGCATCACACATATTTTGAAAAGTTGTGTTTAAACATACAAATGAGGCATTTCCAATGTTTACTTTTGGTGACTTAAGGAGAAATCAAAAGACGCAAGTGGCCAAAGTGAAATCAACAGCTAAATGTGTATTTTGGATGATTTCTCCCTACTAGTCATTAAAAAGAAATATTATGGAAGCATAATTAACCATTGCATGAACAACAATGTTTTTTCCAGTAGTGTCACGCCTTACATGAGTGAAGTCTTGTTCACCTCGCCTGAGTTTGGCTTCACTGAGGTGAGACGTCATACAGCTCCCTGTGAGAAGAGAGTAAATGATGGAGTTTAACTCACGATGATGACAGTGCAGGAGATGGTGACGGCCGCCAGCATGCCGTGTGTGATGGTGTCGGGTTTCAGGGGGTACATGATGCTCTCGTCATCGCAGTAAATCCCTCTTTGGTACGGCTTGAAAATGATGGTCATGACGATGAAGGGCAGTGCCGCTGGAGCAAAACAGAGCAGGAGAATGATTGATGGGTTAGATTCCTTACTATATTTGGAGTGTTTGTGCTTTTGGAGAAATTAGATAACTTGGCATACAGCCTGGGAGCGAGGTTAATCAAAGTTAGTGGACATAACTGTTGAGAAATTGTTTTGGTATAACATATTCGCCCTGTTTTATGCAGCTTTTCAGACATGACATCACTTCTTCTTTCGGGGAAGTAAAAATGTTTCTCCAAGGATAGCTAAATTGTTTTCTCTGCCTGTGGACCTCAAGGTCCAAAATCATAATGATGAAAACAGCCCACAAGAAGAAAGAAACATTCAGTCGTTCAAATGTCAGGGTAGAAAATGCGCGGCAGGGAATTGCAAAAATAAACAGAGCAAAACAGTATTTATATACACAGGCTTGTGGGCATATGTAAGATCACACATCACTCACATACTCAACAGACACCAGAGTGTACACACACTTACGAGACGTCACACAAATTGCTGCAGACGTCACACAAATTGACACACACACACACACACACACACACACACCACACACACACACAACACACACACACACACACACCACACACACACACAACACACACACCACACACACACACCACACACACACACAACACACACACACACACACACACACACCCACACACACACACACACACACCACACACACACACACACACACACACACACACACACACACACACACACACACACACACACACACACACACACACACACACACTCTTTTGACTGATGTGGCGGTGTGCAAATAATAAGACCAAATATAGCTGCTCAAGGCTCCTGAGCGCACAAGTTATGTCCTTGAGATGTTCGCAAACATCCATCCCAGAAATAATCACTCACCCTCTTCCTCTTTCTCTCTGACGCACACACACTCACTGCATTTTGTAGATGTACAAGCACGTGTAATATGAGTAAAAGACACACTGTATGTTCTTCAAAGGGTTTTATTAATAGGTATTATGCTCGTGCTGATGAATACATTATTCATGTTTGATCTTCCTCTTTAACCCCTCCTGGAATAAGGAAGGTTTAAGTAAAAAATACTTACTGAGGTAGTAGATGGACAAAAGAGAAGTGATAAATGTGAATGTTACTAGTTTTAAAGCTAATATAGATGGTATGATACTTCCCCAGGATCAAAAATGTTTCACCTTTGTTGTCCTTTGTAACGGACTATGAACTGTAACTTTTTACAAACTTTTTTAACCCTACAATGGCGTGTGTTTCAAACTGAACAATTTTGGGTGCAGTAAGACTTGAGTAGATATAGAATGCATTAGTTAGACCTAACTTGATTGTACAATTGTAGAAGTGTTCACCATTGGAATCCATTGTTCCTGACCTTAACCTCTTACTTGTATTTCCCCTTTTTTCTGGTCTAAAATGGTGTGTGTGACATACTCAAAATATTTTCAGTGGAGCAAGTCTTAAGTGTGTTAAGAAGACCTGAATTGATAGACTAAAGGGATATACTCGCCACTTCTGTCTAAGTTAGCTTGAAAGAATAAAAACAATGTATTTGTTAACCTTTTAATGGCTCAAACTTTTCACCATTGTAACTGACCTTAACCTTAGATCTAAGATAGAAATCAATAATACATTACTGTAGTAAAAGTTATCATTTTACAATGAGAATACATTGTAACTGACTAAACCTCACATTTTTATCTAATGGTGTTATTCATAATAAGATTTAGGGTGGTAGTAGAATTCAGTAGATGTGTGAGGAAGATCTTACTTGATAAACAGATATCGCTCATGTATCCCTTTATTCAAAGTTACTTGAAAATACAATTTTTTTTTTAATAAAACTCTAGAATGGGTAATTGATTCACCATCTTTGACACTTCAGATAAAGTAAAACATTAATAACTAGATGAACAAATCCTGAATAATAAGTTGCAGCCCTGCTGAGGAATGCACTCTCCAGCCCGATATCCATGACCGCTGTATAATGGGCAGACAGACAGGCCTGGGGCCACTGTGGAAATGCCTTACAGCCACATACTAAACGCAAGAAAAACAGCCATGAAAAAACACCACACACACTTTAAAGTACTCTCACCAATGGTATTACATTTCTGAGTAAAGGAGCACTGCACCACTCCCATTCTTTAAAAAAAAAAAAAGGCTGCAGCTGACATAATTCCAGGAGGACTTCGAGCGAGACTGACTGATGAGAGACCGAGAGTCCACACACTGAAGACTGAGACGAAAAGGAAAATATACAACAGGACGGTGGATCAGGACTCAGCTGAGGTGAACACTCTGTAACACCCAGTTTAACCCCACCCTGAAACAAATAGAAAACTAAACTTTTTTCAATAAATGGATGTTTTCAAAGTAAATGGATAATCGTTTTTAATAATCGTGATATGAATTATTGACCCAAATAATCGAGATTATGATTTTTGCCATAATCGAGCAGCCCTATCAGCGTACTGTAAAGCAGGGTTGGGATGGTTATGTTAAACAAGTAATCTGTTACAATTGCCTAGAACCATGTATTCAGTAACCTAATCTAAGTATGACAATACAAAAGTAATGTTACTTTACGTTACTTCTGGACTACCTCAATAATCTTGTAAATAATTACATGAAATATCAATACAATTGATTTACTTAAGTGTGTTATGTAAGAAAACGGAACAATGCAAGATTAGCAAACAATGTATTTGGTCCAACAAAACAGGTATACCTACTGCATTTAGAAATGGTTGTAATATGTAAGCATATGCTTTGTAATATATCATTCTGTATTTTAAAATATATTTATTGTAACACTGTGATCCTGCTAATAATCCCCTTTTTTAAGCACTCTGATTACTTATTTTTCTTTTATTCAACTGTAAGGGTATACAGTTACCTTTTTTTTTTTTTTTTAAACCTGATTATAGAATTTGTATTTATTGCTAGGGCCTATAGGGCTGAGCAGTTTCTTTACAAAAGGACCTTTTAACCTCATTATAGGGTGTCAAAAAAAAATCGACACCCTATAATGATTTAAACTGTTGTATAATAAACCACTAATTGACCAATGGAGAAGAAAAATCCCCTTAAAAGATGCTGTAATTCACATTGAACAACAATACACAATGACACCTGTACAAAGACAGGCAGTGTGTCTCTGTATCACTGCTGTCTGACATCACATACTGTATATTCAAAGTGACATGAGATGAGTTCAGACATTGTATAGAGACATGCAAACTGCACACATGCTGCCCACAGACTCTATGAAGACAAAGAGTCTTATTGGCTCAGGGAGGAAGAGAGGAGGTAAAATAGAAGCTTTGTGTTGAGAGGAGAATAAACAATAAACACATCATCACACATGGACATCTGGTAACCCGACCTTGGCGAAACTAAGTGTAGACTAGACAAAAACAATAGAGAGATACTAATTATTTTCAACACAGTATACACAGATATCTAATTATGTCATTAAAAGGAGGATAAATCACATCTCCCTAAAGTACAACTGTCTAAAGGAGCCAAAGTTTACCCCAACAAACTGAAATTGTGTTGTATTATTTCAACACTTCACCACAGTTCGAACACCAAAGTAACAAACCATATCAAATGCAAAAAGTCTATGAGTACTGTTCAGACTTAAAGGAATGATATTCCTATTGCCTTCCTGGCGGTCTTTAAAAACAGCCAGCTTAATGTGATTGAAGAAGCCTGCCAGAAAGCTCTAAACGTATCTCACTTAGCTCTCCTATTGATACGGTATCTCTTGTTTATTTAATCAGTTTAAAAGACAATAAGTAAAATCAGCAGTTTGACATTTTGCTGAGGTTAGTGCGAGGATATTGCTTGACGGTTCTGATGTTAAGAATAATCAAACAAAATGTAACAACATATTAGTGAGCCTTAAATCTGCTGGTAGTTACCTTTAAACAGAGCCATGCTAGCTGTTACCCCTCGTTCAAGCCTTTATGCTAAGCTATCCTTATATTAAGAGAATAAAAGTGGTATAAATCCTGTCATCTAACTCTCAATAAGTTAATAAGCATACAAAATATTAATGTATCTTAGTCTCACTCCCAGGGCTTCAAATACCGAGCCTCGGCAGTGGGCGTTGGCCTCTGGGTTTTTAATTAATCCAATGTAAACACATCCACGTCATTATTAGCCGCTCAGAGCTACACTCGTAGTGTTAAGTCTGAGGGTGGGAGTATTAGGGCTGGGTCAAACAAACACAGGAGTTTCCCACGTGGGACCTGCTTTGGTGTCCCATGTGAAACAAAAAGCTAAAAGAAGTTATGATGCTACGCTCAGAATCACATGAGGGTGAGCTGTGGTGTATTTTTTTCTAAACCTAACCAAGTAGATTCAGAGCTTAAACCTAACTACAAAGTTATGACACATAAGACAACCTCTCTGAGTCACTACAGTTAAGCCAAGGACTCTGCTCCGGTGCCAACGCTTCGTGTTAGATAATCTCACATGGCATTTGACTCACGGTCTCACTATCTCCTGCTTCCTGCCATTGGACAGATCCATTTGAGCTGAATCATTAATCATTATAACCTGGAGTGCAAGACTTCTACACACAGAGTATATTGTTTGTTTTAACGGAAACATTTGATTTCATTTTGATTTGATTTGATTTCGAATGTGTAAAACAATAATACAAAAATGTAACATGAGAAAATTAAGCAGTGTCAAATTGATATACAAACAATTCTAAATTATATATAAACAAATAATCTACTTTTGTAGAAATAATACATTTGTTATAAAAAAATAAATAAATAAACAGATAAATAAACAAATACATAAAAGAGGTAAATGCTAATCAAGAAAAGATAATTGTAATATAAAAACTTTAACTTATTTTAGTACCTGTAGGCAATTTCCCCAGCCGACACCTATCTAAAGCATTTATTCTACCTCCCCCCTCCTGCCCACACCCTGTCTCTGTGTAGCAGCAGCAGCTGGAGCACACCTGTCGATACACGGCACCTTCCCAGCGGCCGACCACCAGACGCTGGATCCCTGTTATCACATCCACCAGCAGTGTCAGGACGTGGTAAATAGGGTCTATAAAAGGCTCACTCCACATGTTTTCCTCTTAGCACCACCACAGTCCTGTTTGTGACGACCGCAGCACAATATATGTTCTTTAGCATTTAACTAACATCCTGTCTCCTCGGGGGAGCGCCCTGATATGGATTTACTGATGTGGCTTTTTAGTGCCAGCTTCTGTATCCTGCATCCTGCCTCCAGCTGGCAAGAAGCTGCCACATGTCAGGAAACAACTGATTTACCATCTCTGCATCACTGACAGCTGGTTGAACACAAAGAGGCACTATTATACTTTTGGGGGTTTCCCTTTCCTGTAGTGTGTCATATAGGTTTCTGTGCATGTAAATGGTCTGCAAAGGCAAAAATCCCTGTGTTCCCTCCAGAGTTTCTCTCCCACACACTCCCGCCCCCTGCCTGAAACGCCTCCATTGGAGTCCTTTATTTACTTTTCATAATGACATCACTACGAAACACTCACGCTCAATTAACTAGCGCTCCAACGCATTGATTACGTGATTGGCTAAGGGGCGGGACATCTCTAAGCAGTTGACCAATCACAACAGAGCCGGCCAGCTAACCAATTAGACCAATTGTACTATTAAACAGCTGTGATGCAGTTGCTTGCTTTTAAAGATATTTAATCTCTGTATAAAATCTAAAGAAAGGAATTCTAGTTAACTCTGAATTTACACTTTCTTCTAATGACCACCGTGATCTTCAAAAAATTATCTTACACATTTCCAGACTCCTCCTCTCCAGTAAGGCCAAGATTGAAATGTACACAGCATGTCAGATATCCTCTAAAAACATAGTACTATCACGGTATTTGCATCTCCAGACATAAAGACAAACATTTGTCTTTGCTCAGGGAGACATGGTGAGGATTAGACATTAGATTAAATGGTTTCCACTCTACATATTATGTCGGCCAATACCAACTTGTTAAGTAAAGCAAATACCTGTTAGACTGGAACAGAAAATAAAATGTTTTAAAGATTTTTGTAGGATGGGCCTGGATAAAGTCAGGGGGAATGTTTATTTTCTTAATACAGCATGGTCAATGTCACAAATGAAAGAAAGACATAATTATCTCTACATTGCAGTCATTTGGTGTATTAACTTCAAACTCTTTTATGAAACTTTTAACACTTGCCAGAGCGGAGCCATTAATCACGGCAGAGCGAGGAGGGGAAAATGAACTGGAACACTTCAAAGAGAAGCCAGCAGCTAATGAAATACACTTCCTTCTCCAAATTAGCAAGCGTACAAAAGTCTAAATAGCTTCAACAACGGTACGTTTGAAAGTGTCATTTGTATTATCTGCTTCGCCATATGTCTAGGTTTTAACAAGTGTTTTTGGGCCTAATAAATCTTTAAACAAACTAAAATCATGCCAGTTTGCCACAAACTTCATGGACCGAGTGAAGTCAGCACACCTGGCCTTAAAAAACCCTCCCCTGGCTTGTAAAAATAAAGTATAACGTTTTCATTTCTGTGTTCACAAGTAAAGCACTTATTCAGCTGACACATGATTTTACATAAATTACAAGTTGGATGAAATTAAAAGCGCTGAACTACAAGAATGTAAACAGTCTGGATTTTGCAGAACGAATGGTACATCCTGAGGTCTGTGAATGTGTCTCATGAGCAGAGCCTCAGTGGATTATACATGCAAGAAACAAACCAGCCACTCTTTTGACACACACACACACACACACACACACACACACACACACACACACACACACACACACACACACACACACACACACACACACACACACACACACACACACACACACACACACACACACACACACACACACACACACACACACACACACACACACACACACACACACACACACACACACACACACACACACACACACACACACACACACACACACACACACACACACACACACACACACACACACACACACACACACACACACACACACACACACAATGTCTCAAGGATACCACGAGACAACCCCGCAACCCAAGCTGACCCTGCTCCAGAGCTCCAGGAGAAAAACAACACATACATGGAGGAGGGAAGGTAGAGGTGGTGGATGTACTGACACAGGATACAGGAGAACCTTCTTTTAAAAGACACCTGCTTTTTACGGATGGAGGCAGGAAAACGCTGCCAGTTTGAAATGTAGCCAGGAAGCGATAATCTCCAGCTGCCAGTCAGAAATCTCTTGCCTGATCCCCAAATGGCAGCCTGTTTTGAAGTAGCAGGATGCAGAGCTCAAGCTTTCCTGTGTCAGATTAAGAAAGGCCCACTTTAGAGCTTTAGTTCTATTCTGGGAATTTTACGAGGCTTCTCATTTACCTGGCCGCAAATTAGCATTCTTTCGCAGTAGCATCTCTGTTTCTGCCCCCTACTGAAAGGGGCATTATTGCGACAAAAAGGATGATGATGATGACTGCATGTCATTAAATAGCACCATGGAAAATGTGAGCATGAATTGATACCACGGACAAACAAAGATGTCAGTGTAAGAAGGAATTTGCCCTCCATTCCTTCCACCACTGCTGATTCACATCCTCCATTCGTTCTTCTCCCTGGAGCTCCATCGCCTTGTCTGTCATTCTCTTGATTGCAGCGTCCTCCCACACAAAATGGGATGGTGCTTTATTTAGCTGACAGATGTGCAATTACGACGGACCATTTGGACCACAATCGCACTCTGGGGCTGAGATTCGAGGCTCGTCATGTCCTCTCCCTCTGTTTTTCTGTTTTTCTGTCTTTCTCCCTCTCTCTCTCTCTCTCTCTCATTTCCACCTAGAGGAAAGTTGACGCCTCGATCATCTGGAATTCGCTCCAGCGGTTTGAGAGAACCTCACACCTACTTGCCCTGGTTTCCCTGACATAACCTGCTGCACCTGCAAAACCATGTGGACGGACAATTATTCTCTCAATTTGAAAAACATACAGTCTGGGTTTTTGGTATGCATTTTTTCAAGGCCTGTTAAGCCTATGTGTGTGTGTGTGTGTGTGTGTGTGTGTGTGTGTGTGTGTGTGTGTGTGTGTGTGTGTGTGTGTGTTGCCCTGTTTGGTCTCAAACTTCCCTTCAGGGTCACAGCTGGAACTTTTGCCCCTCCTAATTTATTCTACTCTCATTTCTCGTCTTTCCAGTGAAAGTTCAATAAAGTGTGAGTTCTTTCTTTATGTATTTTTCTCCCCCTTTCCAAACCATCTTTCCTTCTGTATTGAAACCTTCCAAAAATGTTAGTTTAGTGGGGTTTAAAGGGGCCCTTTTATGCTTTTTGGGGTTTTTCCTTCCCTATAGTGTTATATAAGACTTTGTACGTGTACTGTAAATGTAAATGACATCTCGAAGCGGTCACTACAGAGACAACAGAGACGGCCAGCTGACCAATCAGAGCTGACTGTGCTCTGGTTTCAGACAGAGGGTGAAAACAGGTGAATAAAGAAGGCAGTATGAGAAAATAAAGAGCTTTTTGAACATTAAAGCATGGAGACAGCAGAGGCACAAAATACAATTGTGAAACCTGAAGATTAGCATAATATGGCCTCTTTAAAAGCTCTTGTTTCCTCTTGCATTCATGCTATTCCTTCTTTATTTTTCACCCAGTGTCACCCTTAAGTGATTTACTCCATCTGTCAACTATCCCCTTACAAATTGGACGAGGAAAGAGGAAGGCATTTTTCCTCTTAGCTGCAGTTTCCACTTTTTTCCTGCCCTGCTCTCTTTTGTTTCCTCCCTTCACTCCCAAACATGCGTTGTTGAAACGACAGCAGGAAGCCTATTGCACCAAAGCTCTATCAACATGATGTTAAAGTCCTTGACATGATGGGACTCGGTACAAAAACAACTCAGCGCTCCCTCTTTCTGACTGTCTCACCCCAAGCCGGACTGACTAATGTGGAAGGTATGTGCTGAGCCTACAACCTCTGCCGGCGTTGGCCTCTGGAATTCTAATCCACACGAGGAACGCCCAACTTCACCACTCACACCGAATCCTGCTGCTGCCCATTCTTTATTTTTAACCCTGCTGTTTCGCTCCGTCCATCATTTACGCATGCTTAGGTCCAAGCATCGCAGAAGGAGACACGGTGGCAGGAGAGGTGGTGGGAGGGCGGATAAATCTGGCATCAAAGAGTCTGGGTTTGGAGGGGATGAAAGACGTGGGCCACACAGGTTTAATCCTGAAACCCATAAATGTCTGCAGGCGGAGTTTAACTGAAGAAATATCATGAATGGTGCTGAGCTCCTCTGACAGTTTGTCTGCATATCATAGCTACATATATAGTCATTCTTCTGTATAATTACTGAATGCAAATGGATCTATGTTTATCTTCTGTCTAACCCCAGTCGTATTGTTAGCGTTTCTCCAAATTAAGACCACATTTTCCAAAACCCTGTTCCCTGGCTTCACTCTCTATGCTTATGTTTTCTGACTCACTTCACTGGGAAGAATACAGATGTTGGCATGTACTTGTCCAGCAATTTAATTCTGCTTTAAAAGATGACATGTTATGCTCATTTTCAGGTTTATTTTTGGATTTTGTGTCTGTACTGTGACATTTGTACATGCTTTAATGTTCAAATTATGCATGTTGTGCGGGAGAGAAACTCCCATTAGAGGGAACTTTGGGATTTCAGCAGAACATTTATGCATGAAAACCTACACACACTGCGGGAAATGGGAAACCCAAAAAAGCATAATAGGGCCCCTTTAAAAACTAAAATAATTACATCTGCTCTTGTCTTGAATTTATTTTTGGGGAATGTGGCTGTAATGTCTCTAAATCAAATGTGGTTATGATTGTTATTTTCCAAAGACCACCACAAAAGATCCTAATCCACTTAAGACTGATGACTTAAAAGGATTTACCAGAAATCCTTGTGCAATTACGATCAATCAAAAACCAACAATAAGGAGTAGAAGAATAACAGGCTCATATTTCTCAGGGGGACGTGTCTGTTTGTTAAAAAGGGCTTCAGTTTCCATGACAGAGCTCTCCTGAGGAAAACAATTCCCATCAAGCGTCTTCACTGCCTTTCACTGAGAACTCGGGACGATCATTCTTCCCAACGCGACCGCATGAGAGGCCAAGCTCCCCGGAGACAGCGCTGACAAACTCTCACAGACATCAGCGAGGTCAGAGAACAGAGCGTGGGGATGTTTACATGTAAGCCAAATCTACTAAGAGGAAAATAATGCAAGGAAAAATGTAGCAACTCTAAGATTTCAAAGTTTTACAGCTGTGTGTTTTAGGGATGAGCATCGGATAATCATTCAGTCAATAATGATGTGTGAATACAAACAGTATAGAAGGCTACGAGAAAATTACTTCTTACTTGATTTATTAATTCAAAATACATTTTACCAATGGGTTTTTTGGTCTGAATTGCTTGTTTCAGGACTTTTTTCCTACCTTATGATGTTAATTTTGTAAATTAAAAAAGGTAAAATTTAGAGTAAAACGGACGATAAAGCAGCGCATGTTTTAGGGCGGGGCTACATTGAAATCGACAGGTCCATACTACGTGCTCCAATTTCAACTCTTCACAGTTTTTCAGTTCTTGAAAGTTAATTGTAAAATGTGAAACTTTATAGTCATTAGCTTGTACTTCACTTCACCCTCTATGTCGTATCTGGTTTACAAAAAAACAAGATGGCGACGATCAAAACACCAAACTCCAGGATTCATAAGCGTAGTTTATAAAACCATCGGGTAACTTCACAGTGTCCATCTCTTATAATAAGTCTATTGATTATACTTTCCACTAGCTTTGTACTAGTATACAAAAACAGATGCATGACATACTAAAACCCTGAGTCATATTTCTGGCAGGACATCTTTCAAATAACACAATATCACATGACAGGAAAATTGTGTTGTTGTTGTCTTGAGTAATTGAAAAAGACTGGTTTTCATAACCTACATTACAGCACACAGGGAAAAACAAAGTTGTGTGTGAATGCCTTGCCTCGAGGCCATCTTGAAATACAGCAGGCTCCTCCTCCTGAACAACCTGCACGTGCAGAACTACACCTATGAGTGTAAACTGTTGTAAAAGAAAGAGGTTAATATTAGCCTTTCCTTTGCTCTCGGAGCCAACACCCATCGTCTATTTGTGCTGAGTGTAAGCTTACAGAGACAGAGGAGGAGAGAGGAAGGGAGGGATACAATGGAGAAAGAATGGAGAAAGAGGAGGTAGGCCTTGAATTAACAAAAAGGACAAGGCAGATTTTTGAAAAGCAACTCAGGTGCATCAGACAAGACAGGAATAAGTAAGCAAGGACACTTTTTGGCTTTCAGCAGCCATTTTGATTCACATTTCTCCATTGAGAGGTGAAAAGACAGTGTTTGATACTGTAGAAGGAGGAACATCTACTACAAGTGTTGTTAGTTTGACCTGGGCAGGGCAGGGTGTGAGTGACAGAGCGTGAAGGAAATCCCTCAGTGATCGTATCTACTGCTTCTACTGGCATTTGAATGACATAACAAGAAAGAGACACATGCACGCTGCATATCAGGAGATTAATATTTCAGAGTCAGAGGTGAACATAGAGCAGATAAAAAAATGGGCCGTGAAGAAAAGCTTAAGAAGATAAAAGAAGTTGTAAATTAAACAGGATTAGAGTCAGCGTTGGTGGAATCACACGTGAATTTTTCTACTAAGAAATGTAAATAGTCTCAAAATGCAGACAAATCCCAAGTCCAAACTGTTTCCGTACGGGATAATGGTGAGCATAATTACAAGCCCTATGTTGTTATTACATGGCTTGGGCAACCTCATATAAGCTTGGGGTTGACTTGACGATTATTTGGCGGGCTGACGTGGGTGGCAGAGGGGAAGGGAGAGGCACTGTTTGGTGGGATGCAGTTATCCAGACCTCAGCCCAACTCAGACGTCAATCCCAGACTTGTGACAGCGAAATGGTGAGGCTTATCAACTTCAGCAGTCTGTGGATGTTCCCACAGATGGAAAAAGTACCCCTAAGCTCTCTGAAAATCCAGAGAGGGGCTAAAACTGCACAACAGAGCAGATCCACACATGCATCCTTTTCTGAGTTTTCTCTTTGAATGCAGACACAACAGGGGATGAGCACGCCGCCAAACACCAGACTATTACACAACACGTCTGCAAAGGGATTGTTGCAATAGTACAGTAAAACCAAAGTCCCAGCAGGGTGCTACATTCCACATACATGTAAAATATCTGAGGCAGAAAACGGCTTGTCTGAGAGTGATGCCTCTCACTTTGGCTGGTATTTTTGATTTTAATGTTTTCTTAGTAACTTATAACGGAGGACCAGGACAGTTTAAAGCATTCAGATGTTTTTATGTTTTAAGCTGTTAGTGGATTACTTTTAATCATGCATTTATTGATTGTTGTATTGTATGACATATCTATACATATTTATTTAAATGTTATATAAATATTATTAGTGTACTGACTTATATTAATATGTTTTTTTTATTGCAGATAAGGTAGATTTAGACAAATGAAATACCTAGAAATTAATGTATATATTTGTGAGTTTAATACTTATTTAGTAAAATATTTTATTGATTCCTGGTTAAATGTCCAAATTCTGTACATATATGTTACTGGGATATTTTTATAAAAATGTAAATGACACCTGTGGTCCTCCTAACCTCATAGTCACATCCTTTCATCAAATCTGGACAGCAAAAGACACATGTTAAAACCTTTAACCACAACATGGCATTATTTGTTCATTGTCCAAAGAAGACAAAAACATGAACACAATGATGTGAACTAGTTACTAAAACAAACCAAAAAGTAACCCTCAAATAGAAAACTATAAATGCAAAACAATGGTCTGTTGAGCACTGTTGAAGAAACATCCTTTAGAAATGCACTGTATGTGGGAAGTTGGGGAATTCAAGACAGGATTCCTGGCAGACAAAATATTGAAGAAAAAGAGGAATGAGCTGGGCACACACACATATCAGATTTCCATAAACAAACAGTGAGCTTCCTGAGGCTCTGTAAAGTCCTGCAGGGTTTCAGTTGAATAGTTTGGGGCATGGAGCAGCATGTGATGAGAATAAGAATGATATTTCCTCTTGTGTTCCACCATGGTAATATTTTAAAGTCGCATTTCTGCCTGCACTATATCGCAGTTTGGATAAACACCCGGGTGACATGCTGTTCTTTTACAGTATCTGACTCATGCATGGAAACACAGTGGCTTCATTTGCCTTTTAAAGAGAGATAGCTTCTGGTGTCTCTCATTAAAAACCTCTTTGTGTCTTTTTAACGTGCAGATACATTCCTCAGTTGCTGTAATGAGTGCAAAACACACAAGCACAGAGTTATTCGAAAGAAACTGCTGTCAGCACACAGATATATCTTCATGCTATCAGCTTTCCTGCTGACAACACTGAAGAGCAATTCCTAGATAAAAGGCAGATAATACTGACGAGGCTAGTACGTAGTGTCCATAACTTACCAACTACAACACACAGCACGTCCACCAACACGTACAGCTTCTTCTTCTCCTTCATCTTGTCTCCGTTTATACACTTCAAAAAACTTTAAGAAATAAAAAACTACTTAAGCAAGGAGGCAAACAAGTCCATCGGTTCTCGCTCGCTTTGGATAAAAAGCGCAGGCTATGCAAACAAACTGGTAACCTGCACTACGAGTTCTTCCGGGATCCTCTTCCCTACCTGCGCTGACATTGACAGCAAAGGTGTGTAGCTTATTTACAAAGACTGCGGGTTAACAAGTCGTTTCTGAGCAGAGAAGCAGGAGCTCTGGAGTCTCGCGTCCTGTTGCGCGCATTACTGCTTTGGATAGAAAATGAGAAGTGGAGAGATCCTCCGGTTTCACAGCGCTGGAGGCGTCAGGAGAATCCAGTTTATAGTATATTCTCCGCACAAACCACGCCACCAAACTGGTCCCTCCTCCTCACTTCCTCGTCTGGCTCCAATGTTTTTTACGCACATGCGTGACAGAGCAAGAGCAACAACTTCTCAGAGGCTTTGCTTGGTTTTTTATTCCCTGCCTTGCAAACAAACTTTTTATAAATGTCTTTAAAGTAGAAAGGACTCAAACCCTTTACAGATCAGACCAGGAGGAGGTGCCTGACAGGAGTACCTCTGACACAAACTACTTGTCAAGTCAAAAATACTAGAGATTCAACATTCAAATGCATTTTTGTCATATGCAGAATAGCAAGGAACATATTAAAGAGGCCCTATTTTTTTGATCGTTTTCAGGTTCATAATAGTATGTAGTGTCTCTACTGTGACATGTCTCCATGCTTTAATGTTCAGCACCTCTTTTCACCCTCTGTCTGAAACCAGAGCCCAGTCTGCTCTGATTGGTTAGCTGGCCGGCTCTGTTGTGATTGGTCAACCGCTTAGAGAAGTCCCGCCCCTTATCACGTACAATGTGTTGGAGGTCTAGCCAATAGAAGCGCGAGTACTACATAATGAACTCACTATGTTACGGAACTACACAAAGCAGTCCAATGGAGGCGTTTCAGGCAGGGTGGGTGGGAGAGAAACTCTCAAATGTTGAGATTTTAGCCTTTGCAGACCATTTACATGCACACAAAAAACCTATATAACAAACTACAGGAAAGTGATAACTCCAAAAAAGCATAATAAGGCCTCTTTAATTCCCAGGCTGCTCCAACAGTGCAACAAAAATAAAGTTACGACGTATAAGAAAAAAGTAATAAAATAGTGCAAGTGACATTATTGTGCAGGATAAGTAAGTAAGCGATGTATATGTAAGGTACATCAAACAGAAAGTACAATGAAATAACATATAGTTGAAAATATAATGCCTTTTGGAAAAAAAAGATGAAATAAAGTAATATCCTGAAACAATTGACCTCATTCGTGATCTGTATTCAAAGCTTATACAATTTTAAAGCACTGCAATAAGGTTGTGGCTTTATTTGAGGACTCATCTCTGCCCCTTTTCTGACGTCCTCACTTATAGATGAGAGCCCAACATAATCCCCTCCCATCATGCACTGCAGTTCCACCATGACAGCTCCACAGGAAGTATAAAAAACTCTTTAACTTCTCAGTTTTGATGAGAACTTAACCTTTTCCCAGAGTGCACTCTTCTCCCAGATATGAAAGAGAGATTTAATCAAGGCTGACTAGAAAAGCAAACTGGTCCTAAGGGGCAAACATATTAGTCAACACCTCCATGTCACTGGGAGCTGGACTCACACTGAGCACACTTGGTGGGTGATTAAAAAAATATATAGAGGACAAAACTGCTGCCTAACAAAAGCAGGGAGACTTTAATAAGCCCTGCTGGGACTGTAGCAACATTAGCATGACTTTACACCAGCATGACTCCAAACAGAATGCTTTACTTTGCCCCAGGCGGTCTGGATGTTTCCCCCACAGCACTCAATACCAGACCACCACTTGTATATGCTGGCCACATATATCACTTTGCAGTCATTTGTGTTTAAGAGTTAATTCTGTTTGCATGACAAGCAGCACGTTTAACCCCGGGTCTATTAGCTCAGCACTCTTGAGTTCAATTGATTATCTTAGGTGCACAAAACAAGCTTTATTTGACTTTCTGTATATAAGCAATTGGTAGAATATAAAGAGCAAGGGATATTTGATCATGGAGATTTAAAAGCTACAAAGATCTGGAAATAAATGTACATCTGTAATACATCATTAAAATAGAGAAAAACAGATCCAAAGCTCTTCTTCTCAGTTTTTACATTTTTAAACTTCTGATATATTCACCCAGAACAAACAAACAAACAAACAAACTGCAGACATCCACCACTTGGCCAAATGCCATCTAACCTCTTCACTTGTATGCACTTCTAAAATAAATGATCTAAAGGGAAAACAAAAGTAGTCACTATTATAAGATTCTATTTAGTACTGTGCAACCATCAATTCAATGTAATAGTGTGAAAATAAAATCTATCTGGGAGGAAAAAGGAAACACCATGGAGATGTCAGTGTAAAACTAAAGGGAACATGTTTACAGATGAGTGTTTCTGCCCCCTTCTGGCTATTTCTGACAGTGGCACCTGATCTCAGTATATGCCTCAGAAGAGTCACATCCTCAAACATATACTTTTATTATTGCTTTCTAGTATAATAAGGAAATGCTTGACTGTGCAAATATTGCATGAATGTCTCTCCAAATTTCACTCTGCCAGCCGGGAATCAAACCAGCAACCTTCTGACTCTCGGACATCTACTTAGCCTTTAGGCCAAAGCATCCTGGACATCTACTGGTATGATTTTACGAAGTGGTCTTCTACTTATATTAGGGTTAGGGTTATAAGAGGACTTGTCAGAGGAGATATTGTAAAAACATTCGTTGAAACTCATCACAGGAAATGATAAATAGACTGTACTTATATAGCGCTTTATCCAGTCTTTACGACCCCTCAAAGCGCTTTACATACTGCATGTCATTCACCCATTCACACCCATTCATACAGAGCAGTGTCCCTTACTCTAGGAACTAACATTCATACACATTCACACACCGTTGGCCATGCCATCGGGAGCAACTCAGGGTTAAGTATCTTGCCCAAGGATACATCGACATGTTGGCTGCACGGGCTGGGATCGAACCCACAACCTTCTGGTTGAAAGACGACCGCACTCCCTTGCAGCCACAGTCGCAGGAAGGCCATTTTTTTACTGTTCAGAAAAACCTAAGGCTACCAGGGCATCTGGAGTCAGGTTTCTTCCATATGTCCTTTAGAAACAATGTAATTAAGCCTTGGTATCTTTCTCACTTTTTCTTCCCATTTAAAAAAACCTCCATCCATCAACAAAACGGTTTTCTCGATTGGGATAATTGCGGCTATGACGTCATTATTTCTGAACAGCAGCCCATAATTTAGCTTTGGCAGAGAGGAAGAGCTGTTGTCTTTGAGTCAGACGGTGGTGGGTTCAATCCCATGCAGTTATCATGATGATTTATCCCAGTGTGTATTGTGCTGCTTTTTAAATTTGTGCGTGATCTCACCGCTGTTACTGAGTTTTAGGTAGTAGCAAAGCCTTTGTATTTTTCTTATTTTATTATATATGTTGCATCGTTGGAGGAGATCAGGTCAGAAGAATTCCATTGCCATTTTCTACACTGTAGCTTTGTGCACAATAAAACCTTTGAATCTTGAATCTTTTGCATCTTGAACACCATCTTTGAGGCTAATAAACATTTATATCTGTCTCTTGAGGGCTCAGAAGTGAAGTGTACTTCTTGCACTAAATCCATCAATAAAAGTTTATTTATTTAGCGGAATATCACAAATCGACTTTTGTCTCAGGGGGCTTTACAGTTTATACAGAACATGAATACGCCGGAGATTCCCGGTGCTGTAAGCTTTAAAAACATGTATTGAAGAGAGAAGAGTCACTGTGTTTCTCCTCGCACTGTCGACTTGACACAAAGCTTCCAAAGGGACTGGTCAGAGGAAGTGAACTAAAATAACATGGCAACTGAAAGATATTGTTAAACTGAAATGCAAAAAAAAGAGCATTCCTCCTGATAAATGAATGTACATCCTCAGTCAAGTGGAAACAACCTTCATTATTTAAGACAATAAATCAAAATGATATGCTTACAGATTGCCTTTTTTAGTGAAAGAAAACTTGTCATTTGGTTATTGGTCTTTTAAGGAATCCATCAGCTTTCTATTAACTGACTGCAGAATAATAAAAACACTTGACTTTATTTAGCTGCTCTCCTAGAGGCGTCTTTCATGGCCACTTGACATTTATTCTCCTCAAATGAAAGGCTTGCGTAATTAGCAGCGGAGCTTTTTATCTGCCGCTGAAAGCTGCCCTTGAGAACAGGAGGACCGATGAGATAAAGAGAGACGGTTACCATGACGTCACACGAGGGCTTTTCCTGCTGCTACTCTCCACATTCACACACAGTCGCTCAGCACTTTAACATGTCCAACACATTCAAGACTCAGGTCGTGTGTGAACAGTGAACAAACGTGTGTATTGTAGCTAAAACTACACCAGAACTGAGAAATCTCTGTACACACAGTACATCAGGGATACTTACTGTACTCCACACAGTACAGCAGGGATACTCACTGTACTCCACACAGTATTGCAGGGATACTCACTGTACTACACACAGTACAGCAGGGATACTCACTGTACTACACATTGCAGGGATACTCACTGTACTCCACACAGTATTGCAGGGATACTCACTGTACTACACACAGTACAGCAGGGATACTCACTGTACTACACATTGCAGGGATACTCATTGTACTACACACAGTACAGCAGGGATACTCACTGTACTACACATTGCAGGGATACTCATTGTACTACACACAGTACAGCAGGGATACTCACTGTACTACACACAGTACAGCAGGGATACTCACTGTACTACACACAGTACAGCAGGGATACTCACTGTACTACACATTGCAGGGATACTCATTGTACTACACACAGTACAGCAGGGATACTCACTGTACTACACACAGTACAGCAGGGATACTCACTGTACTACACATTGCAGGGATACACATTGTACTACACACAGTACAGCAGGGATACTCACTGTACTACACACAGTACAGCAGGGATACTCACTGTACTACACACAGTACAGCAGGGATACTCACTGTACTACACACAGTATTGCAGGGATATCTGCTGTACTTGCTGTGATTGTGGATAAAGGAGACACCTCATGGCTACAGATAACTTTCAGTTACAATAATGCATTCCAGTGAAGTTAGGAAGGAGTTTCTAAATGCATGTTCAACATTTTATAAACAAATGAACAACATCCAAATATGTTTGAGATTTATTTAGAGAAATTAAAAAAATACTTTTACATTGTTGATTTCTAATATATATATATTTTTTAATTTCTCTAAATAAATCTCAAACATATACATATATATATATATATATATATATCCCTTGTGTGGTGTTCATATTTGTGTTACTCAGCCGGTGTTCGTGGGTCTGGTGGACCCGCTGCCTTTTTGGGCTTCAATTCAACACAATCAAACTATTTTATGTTCAAATACTCAACAGATGTTTACTTCATCTCAATTACAAGCAATATAAACAGCAAATATGGTTCATATTTGCCCTTTTACATTTGTTAGATCACATTAATGAATTAAAGTGTTACTTGTTTTTTTGCCCGCTGACCGGCTGGTCCTGTGGCTCTCCTTTTTTTTGTAACTAGCTGATGCTCAATCTCATCCTCTTCTTCAAAGTCACTGTCAGACTCAGAATTCTCAGAAATGTGATCCACATTCTGAAACCTCTTCCTCTTCCTCTACATCATCATCAAATGGTTCTCTCTCTTCCAGAATCATTTGCAAGGCCCTCTGAGCAGAGAATCTTTTGGCCATCTTGATCAGTTGTGATAAGGACCAAACTGGCGAAGCTTTATTTATTGTGTCTTGCCCCAAATTTGGCAGCTTGGATAGAGTGTGAAAAAAATAAAGATTGTTTCCCGTTCATTTTTCTTTAGCTAAATAATGAAAACGGGTCCCACAGACCCGAATACCATACAAGGGACATATATATTCAAAGAAACACATAGTTGTGGCTGTATTTTTTTACATGTGGATTTTCATTTATAGTATGGCGACTATTCCTGTGTACATTAAATAGTGTGTTTGTGGATTTTAAAAATATCTTTTTGCAACAAGAAAATAGTTGTGTGTGTGTTTGTAACATGTGAATTGTCCTTCTATGTGCACTTAATATTGAGACTGTGATATATACGACACATCTATCTCAAGACACTTTATCAGCTTTTAAAATAATTTATACAAGCACATAGCATTTCAACTTGTTCATTTTAATAGTTTCTTCCTTTTCTTTACAAAATATAATAATTATAAACAAACATAACAGAAGCAGTAAGATGTATACATTGCTAAAATAAAATAAATGAATTAAAAGGCAGTGATTCAGTGCCTTATCCTGCCTGATCTGGAGCCTCTCCCTCATGTAGACAGACACTAACCAAACATTGATCAGAAACATGGCGTGGCTTTAACAGGGATATCAAGAAGAGCTCCACCAGTAATAGACAGAAACAGAAATCAATAGGATAGCTCAAACCTGCGACTAAAATACACTCATGCTGAAGAAACAACACGTATGTTTGAACGGATACACAAATCAATACATGATTTTGTGAAATTATGAAAAAGTGAATGAACATTTTCTAATAAGTGGCCTCCTAAAGCTCATCTATTTCTTGTGTTAAAATCACATCCCCTGTAATAACCCCTAATATTAGCTTCGTCCATCTTCATATGCATTTATCACATCTATGCCATCACACCACGGTTCAGTCTTTATCATTCTGCAACTGGCAGATTTATTTAGAGAAATGACACTGTAGGTTGAATATTATCAGATTTACAGATCTCATTGAAGGGGAAACGAGAATCTTTGGATACCGGTAAGAAAAAGTGGAGATTCTGTATTGCACATCCTAACTGGAGGACAATATGTCATTATTGGAAATGTTAATGCATTCATATAAAGGGTGCCTTCTGTTTATTTCAATATGTCTGGCAGAGGTGGGTGAAAGACACATTTTAGAGGAAAAGAGACTTTGTTTGTTCAAATATCACTGATGTACCTTTGATCAACCGTGTTCACTGATCAGATCTCACTTAGACTAAAGAGGCAAGCACGAGTTGCAACACATTTTATATGAACTATTCTGATTATCTTTATACCCCACCATCTTTTGTATCTAATGTTGTTACAAGACAAGATGCATCTCAATCCAATTCACTTTTTTAACATTTAATTGCTCTCTTTTCTGATCCATTTGTCCAAATCAATGGTAACTGACTACGGGTCATGGGGATCATCAGTTGGAGATCCTGAGGAAGCGTGATCACATTCACTTACCTATGTTTCCATGTATTGTCATACTGATATTCTGTACAAACTGTGAAGTCCACTGAGACAAATGTAACATTTGTGATATTGGGCTATATAAATAAACATTGATTGATTGATTGATTGATTGATACACTGACTCAACACCATTTATTTTTATCCTCATGTCAAACCGCCTCCTGATACCAAATATGCACCGTGTTTTTCAGAAATGACGACAAAGCACTGCGCCTTTATAAATCTCAATGTAATTCTTCAAAGGATGAAAAATTCAACAAATCAGAAATAAAAATAGATCCGGAAAAATATGAAGCATCTGGTTTAAGCTTTTCGTATATAAAACAAAATTGATGAGATTGACTCTTGTGCCAAACATGTTCAGACAGGTGGAGTTCAGGAGGTTGGAAATACAGACATTATCAACATCAGGGACAGAAGAGGGAGAGCTAGTTAGACTTATTAAAGGAGACGTTCAAACAAAAGGTTTAAATAAATTATTTAGTTTTGAAGGGACACATTTTAGTCCATGGTCAGATTTCCAGCACCGTGTCACTCTCCAGAGGAAGATCTCAACCGGCAGCAAAACTGTTGAAAAATATGCAAAACAAACCTAAAAAAAAAATCTGAGCTGCAGTTAAACTGTTCCACCCTGATAAATAAGAAAACAAAGAAACAGTGGTTAACATTGTAAATAATTGATCTGTTTAAGAAATGACTGCTAGCCACTGCAGTTCATCACCTGCACTGTGTTTCACATTTATACATAACCAATGTATCCCTGCCCTGGTGCAGGTTGTTGTAACAAACAGTTCATAAACACATCATCGACGCCTGAAGGAGTGATTAACACTCGTCCTTCCACAATGGAAAGAGGGTTCAAGTGTGTCAGCTTAAAAAAAGAGAGTTCAGACAGCTATGGAGTTCCATCCTTTTAACCAAAGTTAAGGAAATGCACTTTGTGTCCTGGTTTCTCAACGTCCGGTGCGAGTCATCACCAACAAACATCTCATGAAGAGTACCACTCAGTTTCCCCATGTCCCATCACTGTGTGAGAGGGGAGGGGGGGGGGGGTGCTGGACGGGGGAGGTGTGCAGCAGGCCGCCAAGTGTTTGGAAGTGTGATGGGAGGACAGAGGAGGAGGGGGGGGAGGCAGAGGGGAGGCTGAACTCCACCTGCAGCCCGTGGGGGGGGGCCGTCCCTCCGCCCGCTGCATCTCCGTCCTCAGAGACAAAAGGTCCACCACACATGTGCAGCTGGTAGAAACAGGGGCCGGAGAGACGGGGGTCCTCGTGGCGGGACGGAGGGCTCCACTGAGGGGGGGGCTGGAGCTGAGCTGAGGGACAACAACTGCCAGAGCCGGGGTCCCGCAGATCGTCCAGAGGCAGGAGGGAGAAGGGACAGCCGAACTGGGGACATCCGTCTCCACACAGGTCTGACACCAGAGCACCGTCTGAGGGAGACAGATCAACAACACGTCTAAAACTCAGGTCAGGTAATGTTGCTTCATCTGTTCCAGAATGGTTCGATTAATTGAAGTTTTCAATGAAAGGTCCCCTATTATACTGTTTTTCATCAATATATTACAGGTCTCAGATATACACAAAACATGTCTCTGAAGTGTTTGGCTCCAAACACCAGACAGATCATTGCAGCATCCCATAATCCCCTCTGTTTCAGCCCTGTTTCCAAAGTGCTGATTCTCTGTCTGTTACTTTAGATGAAAATAAGGAGCCCCTCCCCACGCCCCTCTGAGAGATATTTGGTTAAAAAGAACACAATGGTGCTCTAGGAGGAGATTCAGGTGATAAGGTGGGGGGGGCGGTTACCTTGGTTGGTGATTGGCTAATGGTTACACAAGCCAAAAAATCGTTATGACATCATAAAGTGGCCAAAGTCTGATCAGCTCATTTTCAGACAGGTTTTTATATAAATGGATCAGGACAAAAAGAGAGAGAATCTTTTTTCCTGAAACTTTCAGAATCTCTTTACACAGAGGGGACACATGTGATGTAGAAGAGACATGAAAAAGAGCGACATATAGTAAGAACAGCTGCTTGAAAATGATATTTAGTTTTGATACTGAGATGAAAATGCTTGAATAGAGGTTAGATAGGTATTAGGAATCTTTAAGCACCAGGAAAAGCCCTTGTAAATACAATGTATTATAATGATTATCATTATTATTATATTGTTTATACAGTATATTGTTGCATAATGAATGACTTAATCTGTAAACTATCAGCAGTGACTTGTTCTTAAGGTGTGGTTTATATTTCACAGAAACACGTATCACAGTAGTATTTATTTCAACACTTTGCATTGTAAGAGTCCTTATACATTTGACTGTTGTTTGTGTATGCTGTCGATAAGCCCTGCTGCCATTAGTACCAACCAAAACTTGTCCTCAGTAAATACAAGTTTAATTTTGAATTAGAGTTATAGTTTTTCCCCACAAACATGTAGTTGGAATTCAACTTCCATTATGACCCCTTCATTATCACCTAAGATTTTCATTGTCATAACTACACTGTAGCTATGTACGTATGACTAATAAAAGCCTTGAACCTTGAACCTTGACCCAACATGGTTACACTTGGACCAGATTTGACTACAAATATAGTAGACTTAAATTATTTTTTAACCAACACAAAAGTCAAGTAGGAACATTTGAATGTATTCTTGAATGACTCATTATATCTGACATAATTTACTGAACAGCCAGGTGAGGCTATACGCTATGTAGCTTTTGGATCCAATTTGCGTTGAATTATCTACCACACCGTTACCAATCAACACATTATTTAGAGTCTCTAGTCTCTACATTTCTCTTGTGTTTACCTGCAGGCCCGGCCTGCGTTCTGTGGCCTGCCTGGAGCGAGTTCATGGCTTTAAGAGAAAGCGGGGAGTTCGTCTGCGGCGGGGTCTCCTCTCCTCCTCTGGAGTACCATGACAACGAGTGTACATGCAAACACATACACGTACACACATGCACGCACAAACACAACAACACAGGACACACATGAGGAAAAAAAAAAGTTGTGGGAAAAACAAAAAGGGTGAGACTTGAAAAATGTTCATAAAATAAGATAATGATAATGTGATGTTTGAAAAAAGGCAAACAATGAACTCAAAATAGGACATTCAATAGACAAAATGAAATCTGTAGAAGTGTATGTACAAAGAAGATGATGGATATGTGCCTGACATGGTACGTAAACGGTTTTCATAAAGAAAAATGCGCAGCTCTTTCGGATTTCAGTGTCAATTAAAACCACAATAAACCAACTCAAATTCAACTCACTTTACAATTTCTACTACTTCTTTGTGCTTGTTTCAAAGCGATTCTGTCTTGCCTTAACATGAGATCATAGGAATAATAGTTTAGGGTCTTAGGGCTGAAACCCTCGCTTCACTATTAGTTATGGCCTTCTGTAAGAGAGCAAATGTACTTTCCAGATCCACCACATCATGTGTTTGTTTACCTTGTTTGTCCTGTTCCAGGCTGGACTGTGGAGGGACCGGGGACTCCAGCTGCCGCGTGGAGCCCCGAGACGACAAGCCTGAGGAGGAGTTGCTTCCCTCCACCTCCCCACCCTCCCCGTCCTGCTCTCCATCCTCTCTGCAACACACAAAACACTGTTAGTGTAAGCATCAATGGTGTAAAGTTAGCAAGCAACAATAACAGATTAAACACACAGCGCAGGAGAGTTACACACCCTAATGCACACGCCCTGAACTGATCACATTGGTCACATGGAGGGGAATGGAAAGTCATTTAGTACAAGAATTTGAGAAATGGCACAAAGAAACCTGTTTCTCTGGATAATAAAATAAACATGAATTCCAGTTAGGAGGCATTACTTCATCGGGATACTTTGCAGTAATGCTTCAGCTTCAAGAAGTGCAGGATAAAAACAGACTCATTTTCATGATGTGGATACCCAATGGATTCCTACTTATAATAGCATTGACAGAGCTACAGCTAATGGGAATAAATAATTCAAATTCAACAGCTTTAAAAATGGTCTGGTGTTTCTCAAAGAGGTTCTGGGAACAGGACGGTAATAGATTTAATGGGAAGTTCAGATGAGAACATGCAGGAAATCCTCACTGCAGGAATAATACAATAGAAGCATATTCTGGGAAACAGAGCAGAAGAAATAAGCCTTACTCTTCTCTAATATTCTGGGATTTCATTAAACTGAATAGCAGAGATTAGAAAGGGCTCATGTGCATGTTCACACATCATGTATGTATGGAGTCAGGCGTGATCTCTTAGTCTATATACTTAAAGAGCTGATATTTATCCTCCATATGAGGCTTTGATAGACTTTACATTGTGTCATTGTTGTTGCAGCAGTACTCACATGCTCCCTGACTGCAGGCTGAACTTCTTGCGGCTCAGCCTGGTCGTCTGCTGGGTGAAGTACTCGTGGCGCTCAGACTTCTTCCACATGTAGTAATACTGCACACACTCCCCAACGGAGCGCGTTCGTACCTGAGGAGGAGGAACACGTTGTGATGGAAACAGGACTCAGAGAGACACGGGTAGAGCAGGAACTTTGATGGCAAACACTGATGGTTTATTTGGAGCTTCGGCCGGAGAATTCACAAGACAATTCTGAAGATCTCTACCCCAGACCCATGTATTTAGCTAGTTCTGAGAGAAGAATCAACATGCTGCATAACAAGATAAAATCATAACACCTCTATCAGCTGACGCCAACAGCAGGAACAGGGAGACAGTACACTGAGAGCACAGCAGCCCAAGGTAGCAGGCCTGGCTCAGTGAGGGCAGGACAAACTGATAAACTGGGTCAAAGGTGTGCTCCTAGGGAAATATTTCCCCAACACACGTTACCTTTACCTCCCTTCAAATAACCAGATAAGAAAACTTAATTTGATCCTGGAGGGTAAAAGGTTTCATGACGGTTGTTCCATTTGAGAAATAAACAAACAAAAATTAAGAATAAAGAAATAACATAAGAGTATTTAAACAAAAGTGCAAATAAAATGTGCAATAATAAAAGACAAAATAAAAAAAAATGGAATACAAATATTGGTACAAAAAGGAAGTTTGGAATAATTAATTCAAATTAAATGAAAAACAACATGTTTTTTATAATAATGTAAAACATTAGACAAAATGTACACATTGTACTACGGACTGAGAGAGGACTGAGCCCTCACCTTATTCCCCTGGATGAGGTTGAAGTTTTTCCCGTAAACCCGATAGCCGTGCTCGAAGCTCCTGCACTCCTCCTCGCTCCAGGCACAAAGCTCTTCTAAAGAGAGGGAGGCGTATTAAGAAACACTTGTGAGTTAAATAAAGTACAGACAATTATTTTATATTAGTGTAGATTTCATTATCACGGTCTTGGTTTTGAGTGCATTGTTAATAAGTATAATAGCAGTTTCTTACCACTGAACACTTTCACATTGAAGCTTACTCGTCTCAGTGCCTCTTCTGCATTGAAGTTGCATTTCACTAGTTCGTACAGAGCCTGAGGATCAAGAGAAGGGGTGAGAGAAAAGGGTCAGACTGTCACAAAGAGAATAGCTGCAGAACCTGATCTCTGTTTACACTGAGCTGATTACAGAAGCACTCTGCTCTTTCAGTAACAAACACAGAGCAAACCTTGATCTAATACTAACTGCATTGAGTTGAGGTAGGTAAAAGCATGTGATTATTGACATATACATTAAAGAGTAATAGTAAAAATTGTACATTCAAATGCAATCAAATGCACCTGCGCTGGTTCTCCCGTCCACTTAAACACTTTAGAATAAGAATAAACAAGAACAATACATTTTAAAACAATAAATAAATCACCTTAAGTCAGGTTTATCATTAAGGGTTGACTAAAAATCACCAGTTAATGAAGAATTTTCCTACCTTGAGAAAATTGTGACATGTTTTGCAAGGAAACGACTTTAGAGTGTGAAGTGCATAATGTAGTGTAGATTTCCAGCATGAGTCTTATTCAAAAATGTCATTGGTTTTGTTTAAGATGTTATTAGTTTAGTCACAAGCCCCATTCTCTTTATCTGGACCACTAGACAGAATGCAAACAAATACTCAAGCAATACTCAGAGCAACCATTGAGAGACATAAAGTATTTCAGTGAAATTAAGATACAATGTGAAGCCAGCAACAAGAAAGTATTTTACAGCCCAGTCCCAATAATCAAATGCAAATCCCAATAATGTTTGCCTAAACCAAAATGCTAAGATCATTAGAGTGGAATTGTTTACCCTACATTGTCTTATGTGATGCAGTATGAAGTTGCCTACCTGTTGGTTGTCCCGCACAGTGTGTCCTTGTGTTTGTGTGCACACTGCCCCCTCCTGGTTAAACGGCCTCTGTGCATTAAGCAAAAATTCTTCCACTTCCTGTACCGGCAGAACGCCCGGCTTCCACAACAACTGGTCCTCCCCGCTGCAGGCTAAAAGAACAGAGGAAGGTAAAGAGAGGCGGCAGAGGAAGAAGATGGGGGAATTAGGAAGAGAAAAACAGAAAAGTGTTTTGCAGTGACTTCTTAAAAACCTTTAATCTATGTTTTTCCCAACTTCTACACAGAGGCTTTAAAACACTGACATGACTTAGTTATTGGGACTGTTTCATACACAGTTCATGAAACATGTTACATTTATTCTCTATAAAACAGCAGTGAAACTAGTTTCTAACCATGAAAACATCCTCACATCTTGTCACAGGCTTACCTCTCTCCTGGTTGGTACATGAAATGAGTGGAGGGATTTTGGCCTGGTACATAGAGCCAACCATGATCTCCTGAGAATGGAATCAAAGGCAATCTGTCAAAGCTCTCAAATGGGTCATACACACCCAAAAAGACACTCTTTAAGACATGATGTGTGGCAGGCTTCTTCGGGGAGACCTGAACAGAACCAGGTCTCAGATCAAAGGGACGAGGCTACTTTAGATTTGGAATGGAGGGGTGTTTTTTCTGGCTTGCATGAATGAAAATGTGCTGCATTTTATTGCCATTCAAGTAAGGCCCACAAGTAAGTGATGACTAATCTTGTCCCATGTCCTGGGATGTTAGTTTAGTCTGACTCATCAGATGTAGACTGTGGGTATAAGTCTGCAATCAACCTTGTATCTCACGCTATGTGCGCTTTCTATTTTTCAGGAATACAAAAAAGCGTTTTCCCCCCCGATACGTGGAGCCAGTCCTTTCTGTACAATGCTATATAAGTCCGGCAATGTGAAGCTTAGTTTACGTTTAGTTTGGGATTTTGGCCTCAATCAATCAATTTGAATTCAGAAAGTCCTGCAGTCAATGATTTAAACTCATGACAAAGTATAGGAGAGACAGGAACATCTAACGCTCTGCTGCTTTAAGGATTAAGTCTAAGACAGACACATTATTGGAAAGTAAGTAAATCATTACACATTATCTTAAGCCATAAAATACAAAATACATATTCCTGGCTCAATAGGGCATGAGAGAGAGAGAGAGAGAAAGAGAGGGGGAGAGAGAGAGAGAGAGAGGCGTTGACTACGCTCAGGGCAGACAGCTTTGGCGATTGGAGGGAAACATTTGAAGTGAAGTGGTGTAGTCACAGTAAATGTAAGCAAGCAGCAAACACCAGGTCTGAAGAATAAAGCCAATTCAGAAGTGTCTCAAACTTGTGCTCTCTGGAATATCAGAGGGACTTTCTGGTTGTCGATGAACCGTGGTGGCGCCAGGGTATGGCTGGGGTAGGCTGCAGCCATACCAAGAAATGGCTTAGCCCCACCTTAGCCCCACCATGAAAAATGATGTTAAAGTAAGCAAATTAAATTAAATTAAATAATAAGTAAAATGCTAAATGTTGAGAACACGGATTGCGAAAATATACGGGTCGTGTCCACAACACACAAACTGATCCTGCTGTAACAACAAGTGCACGTTACTGATGCAATATGGTTGAGACTATTCGGGCTTATGCTAGAAGAGGGGTGCAAGGAATAGTCTAAGTAGTGGGGGAGTTTTATACACTAAAGGTGTGGAAATTCTCTCGCATTATAATATCAGCGCGGCCGCGATCAGATCAAAATGCCTCCGAATGCAATTTGAATAGACCTACAGCCAATCAGAGCAACGAGACGTTGGGTCTGCATCATGCCTTACTGATTGAGATCAATCGGAACCGCCATTCAGTATCCCCATTGGATCTTCAACGTGTACTATCATACGTCACGTTTACAGCGATCCCTTTTTATTTACTACAAGACAAATGTGCCGTTTTATTTCATACAGTTCCATTTTGATTGAGACGTTTCACTGTCAAGGGGGGCGATATAGCGTGTATGTAATTACATTGCGAATACTGACTTGAGCCCCACCACTGTATGGGTTAGCCCTACCATAGATTACCCGACAAAAATACTCTGGCGCCGCCACTGTCGATGAATAAATCAACTTCTCACTTGAATTATTACCTCAGTACATTTTTCCTGCCGAGTTTATGGTCTTAATCGCTAGTTTCAAGTCTTCTCCATAAAGCATGATGATCATTTTATAAATTATGGTCACATTTACAATAATATAGATCGCATGTGTCAAACTCAAGGCCCGGGGGCCAAATCAGGCCCTTGGTGGATTTAATTTCGGCCCGCAGGATAATTTCTAATTACTATTAGATCTGGCCCGCCAGTATATTGCACGCACACCTTCACTCAATCCTGAGGATTTCCTCAGCTCAGAGCCTGACCCCAAACATTGATGAACTTGCACCCAAGATGAGATGCCAAGTATCTGGCTTGAACTAGCGTCACAGAGCAGCAAACTGAGTTTCAATGGATGTTTCCTTCTGCACTTTTTTTCTTGAGACAACAGGGCATGTTTGTTTTTTTCTTTGGAGGGAAATAGTTTTTTTGAAGCTGTTGGCCTGTGGAAAAATGTAATCATAAGAAATGACTCCGGAAAAGCTGCAGATAGAGCCATAAGAAATGAATGCAACTGATTATTTAATGTTTAATGTTGTTTTTATAGGCAATCATTTAAAGGGGACCTATCATGCAAAATGCACTTTGTGATGTCTTTTATACATACATATGTGTCCCCGTTGTTCCAGGGAACTCACAAAGTGTCAGAAAACACAACCCTCTCTCTTTTCCTCCATACCCAAATCTCTAAAAACGGGGCTGCAACGGATTTGATACGGGTGGATTTTTTATTTGCACCTTTTTGACGTAATGTAGGTGCACTCCGCCTGATTGGTCAACTCTCCACCAATCAGGGGAATGAGAGGTTGGGCCATGTTGACTCTCCACTCGTAATCACAGCAAGCATGATAACATGACGCTCGTGCCGGGGCCGTGTCACGCTCCCCTCTTCCGCATGGGGGCGTGGTCAGCTGAATCAGACCTTGCAAAGACAGAGCTGGAGTGAGGCAAAATGAGGCATGGCTAAAATGCATGATCTGTTTCGTATTTTGAAAATTAAAACGTATTAATATACCTTATATATATATATATACACCTTATATATTATTTAAATATAGCATGATGGGTCCCCTTTAAGTTTTGTTAGTTCCAGGTTTAATATGTGCAATAAGTTCATTTCAATAAGTTTTGCAATAAACATTGAACCAGTCCGGCCCTCCACTAGTACCCATTTTATAATTTTGGCCCACTGTGTATTTGAGTTTGACACCCCTGATATAGATGATATAGAAGCGAGTGCTTTAGGGTGGAGGTTCCTAACTGGTTGGTTGCAGTCCAAAAGTGGGTCTTTCTGAAAGGAATCATCAGAAAGTCTAATTAATTTCCAGGTCTAAACTTATATTTTGAAGTGCCATTTCCTGACAGAGTAAGAACCTCCACTGCCAGGTGTGTGTGCACATAACAGCTTGACTTACACACACGGACCAAACCCTGCTTCCTGTGGATTGTGTGCGTGTGCATGTAAGGGTCCAGCTTCTCTACGTTTTATTTCATTTTTATTTAAGGCTTTATTTGTGGAGTTTGAACTAATAGGAGAAATTGTTTGTGATTGAGAAGTTTTTTGTCTCTCAGCACCCGATGCAACAGGATTACAATGAGAGTGCATTCCTTCGTTAGAGGTGTGAGTGAAAAAAAACATCTGACACCCTTGCGGTTAAGACAGGGGGTTATACAACTGTGGTTAGTATTCATTCTGTCAAACATTACAGCAGCGGTGGCAACGAATCTGCACTCTACCGATTTTATAGTTTCCTACTTGTTGTGTTGTGTGGCCTACCTTGTGCTCTTCTTTGGAGGGAATAGAGGCATCATCCGAGTCTTCATCTGATGAGCTGACTAATGTGTCTTTGTCTCCACCTGAAAGACAGAATATTTGACTGGATTGGATCATCTTTTCCTGATGAGCAATTCGGTTTGCAAACAGAATTCAACACAACCAATACACATGATACAACATTTTTAATATATATACATTAAACAGTAGACAAAAGGTGGTTTTCATTATAGTAAATTGCATTAAATGAACCAAAGAGTCTGAGTGGAAGGGAAACTAGGTCTATGATCTCAGATATCCTTTTGGGGGCCTCTTGAAAAAAGATGCTTCCTTCCTGACGGCAGGAGTTATGATGTTGAGGGTCTGCCTGATTGGCCTTTGCTCTCTGAATGGCCCTAACGTGATAAACATGGCAAGATCATTCAGGGTATTGCTGATGGTCCTTAAAGTTTGAACAAGAACAGATAGATCTGAAAACCCACAATCTACCGTTTAAATGATTTTACTGCTGCTGTGTGTGCACTTCTCTCTCTTCTTGTTATTGCTACATTACGTTGAGTCATCCAATCGAACTCTGGGATGTCAGTCTCCACATTTTTCTTTTGGCTAAGATTACATATCTGTCTTCGCATATTTCAAAATAACAAATTGAGGGATGTGTCATACTGTTTTTTTTAAATCTAATTTATCCGGCCTTTTGGTTTTATTTAAATCCTCAACAGTAACTGCATGTCTGGAAATTATCTCAAAACTCTTGATCCAGCAATATAACTTTTTTCGAAACCTCATTTGCGAAAGTCTATATGTAATTCTTAATTTTGTTTAACCATTATTCGACCAGTGAAGCCTATTGAGATAATGAAGCAGTATTGGGTAATACTGGGATTTATAGAGAGAGATTGGACTTAGTGAAAAAAAAAATGCAATACTTTAAACTCCGTATAAATACAATTCAGGATGAAGAATCAAAGAGGCGAAAGGCATCTCCTCTACTATGGCTTTAGAGAAACAAACAGACAAAGCTGCATACATGCCATATATTTGGTTTTCATGATATTTTGTGGACTCAGCAACAAAAATTTCACTACAAAGTTGGAAAAAGACACATAAAGCAGAACATGGTAGCATACCAGGAAGTTCTCATATGATATTATACAGAAATAAATGTAATTTCCTGGCACTGGTGGTGTTTCATTTTATTGAATTGTACTGCCTAGCTGTAAATAACACGCTGCAATCTTTGCAAAAGCACTGATTTGAAATCTAATGTTGGGAAAATATTCCACAAAATCAAATGTTACAAAAATGGTGCTTTCTGTTATTACTACCAAAAGGTTACATCTGAAAAGATCATCAATTTGGGTCAAAAGCTGTTCCGTTTGAATTGAATTTATGACGCAAACCCACCATTTTCTTTCCTTTTATCCTGCGCGATATGGTGATGTAAATGTACGTCTATGTGTTTGTTACCTTGAAGGCGGCGGAGCAGATCTGAGGTGTTTGAGGTGACGGAAGGGGTGAGATAATCAGCTGACGACTCCTCCTCCTCCTCCCCAGGAAAGAGATCCTCAGTAATCTGATCCTGTCAAATACAACAATGGAACAGCAAATTAAATCAAAGCACAGAGGATAACACAGAATTAAGTAATCGCATTTCAGTCATTCACGTTGCATCTCACCTTGTCCAGTGTCATGCCTGGCAGGCTGGCAGTCATGTGACAGGTCTCCTTCTCTGGGTCTGACATGGTGTAGCCGTACAGAGCCAGCAGCTCCTCCAGAGGAAGCTCCCCAGCCTTCAGACACACAGTTACAGAGGGAGAAGATTAGATTACTTCCACATTTTCGAGACTCTCAGTTCATTAATGATGTGTATATGTTTTATTTTTTTTGCCCAAATGTCTCCCTAGCTTTCACTCAGTTTGCAGAGTCCCTCTCAAATGGGAAAGACATTTCCAACTCATAACAAATGGAGAATTGATAAAGGCAAATGGACAAAGGACAAACCGGAATATCTTCAAAGTTAAACCCAGAAAAAGCCTTCTTCATGTCAGTCACATTTAAGGAGTTAAAGATAGAGTTGGTAACTTCATTTGTAAACAATGTTTTTCCTCATATTCGCTGAAACCAACACTATATCCCGGCAGATCAAATCTGTAAGAAAAGTAGTTCCCTCTCACTTCTAATAGCGCTCCAAATAACTTTTACAAAATCAAACCACAGGTAGAGAAAACGCAGAAAAAGCTAAAATATCAAATATTAATCAAGATGTGGTTACTGCATTGCTTATTTCTCGCCTATAATGTTTTCAGAAACACATTTCAGTCTACTTTTAGCTAAAGTAGACTGAAGGCACTGGGCTTGGTCTTGGCCCAAAAGATTTCAAGAAGGTGTCAGGGTGATTGCTCATTTTAGTCGGAGGGTTTTTTGTCAACAGTTTACAGAAAAAAAGATGTGTGAATATCTCAACTTAATCTGTTTGTTTCTTTTTTCAATTTAGTTACATAAGGTGATGAATGATTTTGGTCCTCTGATTTTAAACGGTGTTGTTTACATAATATTTCTGGGAATAATGTATAATTATCTTGCAAACCAAACTTCAGATACATTTGGAAACAACCTCATAACACCATGGTCAATTGTTAAGTTATGAGTTTAGAGATTTCAATCAAAGCATACATTTTGAATAGTAAGAATAATGTGACTATGCTGGGTTTGTTAGTGATGCAGTGACGTCTGCAGAAAGTGTCTGTGGTGTTCATACAGTTACTAACTTTAGTGTAGATGGCTGAACTTGAGCGTACAGTGTGGGACTGCGCGGCCATCTTCATGGGGCGAACGTCCTCTGAAACTCCTCTAAGGCTGGTTAACACTTCTGCTTCTCCTGCTGAGGGTCTTCCTCACAGTTCCTCATCCTCTCTCCACTAGACCACAACATGCACACTTCTCTTCAGGGGCTTTTCACCCACCTGCAGACACAAACAAATACAGAGTTATTTGTACCGTCACGTAAAGCAGCATGCAAAGGAATTACAACATGGAGGTACATTCCTATACATTCCTGCCACACAAACAACATGAAGAATCAAATGGCTGATCCCTGATTTTTGAATTATTATTTTTTGGCACACACTTGTATCTCCACTTTATTGATGTGTTAAGTTGTATCTAATTATATAAGGGTTATCCTTTTTTCTATTTTTCTTATTTATTTCAAACTTTAAACTCTGCTTTTATAAAAGTGCGAAAAAGTCCTTCTTATTTTAAACCACCATTTTGAACTCAAACTGCGACCTGCTGTAGTTGTACGAGTTGTATTATACATTGTAATCTACGCGTGGCACTCAATTGTAGCTTTTCATCTTTTGAAATCACCGAAAATAAACAAACCCACAACAGTTGTGGTTTTGGTTTGATAAAAGGGCCTACTACTTAAAATCAAAACGTAACAGCTAATAGTTCTTCATACACATTCTCCTACATGTTTTCCAAAGTAGGCTTTGGCCTCAAATAAGAAGGTCAAAGTGGGACGAATTTGCCTTTCTGTTAAACTAAAAAATGAAGACGAATTAAGTTTAGGCAACATAAGAGGTCAACACAGAAGTGAAGAAACTTTGTGCAGCAGGCTACAGGACAGAGGATGTAAAAGTAGGAATACTCTGTTACAAGTAAAAGTCCTGCAATCAACATATTACTCAAGTAAAGGTAGATAAGTATTGGTATCAAAATATGCTTAAAGTACCAAGAGTAAAAGTAGTCATTGTGCAGAATTGCCCATTTAAGAATAATATATATTATATGTTTTGATTATAATTATTAATCATTAAAGTGTTATCAAAGCTGGTAAAGGTGCAGCTAGTTTTAATGACTTTGTATACTGCAGGGTAGCTTGTGAATTTACTCCAGGTGGAACTAAATACATTGAATACATTTCACATCATTAATCTAAATCTGAAAAGCAACTAAAGTTACTTAGTAAATGTAGTGGAGTAAAAGTATAGTATTTACCTCTGAGTTGTAGTTGAGGAGAAGTACAAAGTAGCAGAAAGTGGAAATAGTCAAGTCAAGTAACTCAAAACTGTACTTAAGTACAGTACTTGAGTAAACGTACCTAGTTACTTTACACCACTGACTACAGCTTTGGTTTTGGTCTGATACTACTTAAAATAAAAACATAACAGCGAATAGTTTTCCATATGGGGTGTCTACACATTCTCTTACTTTGTCAACCTGTTTTCTATACAGGCTTTCGGTGGGTCAAAGTGGGACAAATGTAGTTGAAGCAGCCATGCAAGTTGAGGCCACATAAGAGGTTAACACAGAAGTGTAGAAACTTCGTGCAGCGGGCTACAGGACAGAGGATGTAGCCCACCGTAGTTCAAACAGCGTGCCACCACTCATTGAATTACATTAAACTTCTTCACACACCACTTCTTGGTAAATTAGATTAAAAAGTCCAGTGTAAAATATAAATACAAGGTGTGTCTGTAGCATTGGGTGCCTGACCAGGGGCGCTTTCCTGTGACTTGGTGCTGAACGTCTCTTCCTCCCCGGCTACACAAGAAGGAACTAGTTTCTCAATATTTCCGAAAGGGACGTTTTGGAGTTTACCAATGACAAGTCGTGACATCCCTCCCAACTTTTTCTACTCACTTCGTCTCACTAAGCACCTGAAACAGTTCAGCACCACCGTGTTAGACCCCTGCCTTTTGTTTTCTGCGGATTTACTATCAAGGCGGAGGAGGGAATGGCTCTTTAAAGCTAAGAACGCGGAGAGAGGCGATTCGCTGGAGAGCTTCTCCATTTCTCCCCCCGCTTTTTCACTTAAAACACCCCCGTAGCCCCTCTTTGAACCGGGGTTTCCCAGCCGCTGACACCGTAACACTCTTTTGTGCCCCACGACGTGACAAAAGTGTTAAATTCGCTCTATTTATTCTCTAATTTGACTCGTTACATTCCTCGTTTTCGCTCACTTACCTCCGCCATTCCGTTTCTGTGTAAGCTGAGTATTGCCCGGATGTTGTAGCTCCTCTACTGCTCCGTTTATTGCCGCAACAGCGACTGTGCTACACTTAGTTAGGTGCACACTTATATCCACTATTTCCAAGTAAATCGGCTATTTTTGAATATCTTGAAAGCTGGCATTTGAAAAAAAATCTCCTTTAGTTACAAAAAATATCGCTCCAACTTTCGGTATCAATTCTGCTCTTATTGCAATGCTTTTAGAAGCAATCTACTAAAAGCACATACAACTAAATACATGAATTTTACTGATGGCCATTTTTTATTTGATTGGCTATACATATTGTCCCTTTTGCAACAGCTTTGGAAATATTAATATATCAATAATATTTTTTTTCACCTCTGTTTTTGTTATGTTTTGTCTAACAGTTAGGCAACTTTCAGCAAGTCCTAATTTCTGCTTTTATTGCAATATTTTTAAAAGCAAAAGCACATACAAATAAAGCATGTGTAATGTATGTTAATGATGGCTATTTTCAATTTTATTGGATATATTTTGTCCCTTTGCATGTTTGAACAACATGTTTGAAAATAATACACTTTTATACTATATTTTTTGTCTTTTTCTGTCTTTGTTGGTTGTGTGGCCTTGTTTTGTCCCCAATGTAGGTCTTGTTTTTATATTATCATTTTTTACCGTTGAGAAAATACGATTGTAAAGATAAATATCGCCCCATATGTTGAACAGGCAGGACATAGTTAAAGTAGATAAAGATAGGTCTCTTTTCTCAGCCACTGAGTGCTTACAGTTTCTCAAGATAGACAGGCAGAGTTAATGTAAGGTCTCAACACGTGACATTATTGAACCACAACAAAGTATATCATATGATGATCATTCAGTTAATTTGCCTTATGTACTGTTGCCACCAACTAAGCTTGATATCAGTCTCGCTCTTCATGTGTAAAAGTCCTATTAGTCAAAAGAAAAGACAATGTAAACAAGCACAAATAAATAACACATTAAAAGATGTAGGTTCTGTATTTGTTTTTAACAGATTGCTTGTGTAACACCCAAAGTCTTTAACTGATATGAAGATGTGTAACAGGGGACCCAGTGCAAACTACACATATTGACCCATTGATATTTATTTCTGGTGTATATATTTGTTATGACAATTGCCAAAGTGAACTGATATTTGTATGAGCTCTACTAGTCTATGTTAATTCTTTGGATGCACTCATTTCTTGTTATTTACATTAAAAATACTACAAAGATATCCCATTGTTAATACATGTATTTTTATTGTCAATCAGAAAATGCAATATTTGGCCTTGTGATGAGGTAGAAAAAGCAAGAAAAGGCCTCAAACTGATCTCGTTAGTTTGGTTATATATTATTTTAGCGATACACTAGCCTTGTTTTTTTCCCAATATGGATCATAGTTCCAAGACTGACGTGAAAAGCGTTGAAATATTCAAGTAGATGTAGCATTCTTTCACTTTAAGTCAATGTTATTGAACTATATAGATGTAGTCCGCTTCTAATTCAACTTGATGTGTTTCTCTAGACATTTAAGTAACAATACAGTGGGTACTATGGAATTTCTAAAGCCTCAAATAAAAAAAGGACTTTGTGCGCTTTATAAAATAACTTCACATAATTTTCAACACCCACGCATTTCTAATTAGGTTACTGTATGATTATGTATGCTTACTCTTGTGTCTATGTATATTATTGGGTTGAATGTGTGTCACAATTATAAAACATCCCTAGAATGGGCTTAGGACTCTCCTAAAGCAAAATGTTATTCCATACATTCAAACTCTCCAGCTGTCAACATCACCTCAGACAAAAGGTACTGCAGAGAAAATAACATGTTTGTGTTCAACAAAGGGCTGAAATACACACAGAAAACTGAACAAAGCACATGTGTTTGAGGGAGAGTGTGAATGCACGCTCTGGGTGTTGAATTTGTTCTAGTTTTAGACATTTGTATGAGAATGTTTGTACCTGAGCTGGTTTTCTCTCATTCTTCAAAGCAATGAATTTAAAGAATGTTTTGACATTTGGGGTATTCAACAATAAAGATTTGAACACTAAAGGATGAACAGGATGTTCTGCCGGGAACAATAGACGTTAAACTACTGGAAGTCAATTCAGAGCCACACAATCGTCCTGATGTGTAGAGGTCAGGATGACAAAAAGTTGCTGACCTTTGTCAACATAGTGGAACAAAAATTGACTTTTAGAAGTCAACATATGACCCACATACCTGCTTCTTTAATTTATCTGTGTGTGAGTATATGAGGGTTTAATGGCTCTTTATTGACCCTCAGTGAAAGGGTTTTATTGTGGTTTTACAACAAGAACACTCTTAGGGTTTAGAAGTCTGTAAACATACACACTGCCATTTTACTAGGTTCACTTAGCTTAAATCAAATACAGTCTATTGTCACAGCTCTGCAACAAACCATACCTTAATGCAAGTTTTAATGTTCAGGTCATGAACATGGCGAAAATATGTCCAGATTGCGGTGTATTTTATGAAAGTTGAATCACCATTAACAGTCAGAATAACTACTCTATACTAGAAGAAAGACGTTGAGGTTGATGTATTGTAAAGGAGCAAGAAAGAAAAGATTCACCTCCGCATGTTGGGAAGGGAGCACTCCACTGTCCGTTTGCTAAGCATCTCACTTCTGCATTCCCCAAAAGAGTGTCTCCATTTTTTCGGCAACTAAACGTCTACTTTTTGCCTCGTCGGTCTGTGGTGAAGCGTACAGTGTTAGATACACCCGTGAGTGTTGTGTCCCCTGTTTCTTCAGGGTCTTTAACGCTGGGTGTTTGTTTTGTGTGAAGAGCAATTGGATGTTTTTGTAGAGCTTTGGGGGGTGGTTTTTATGTGTTTTCATGATTTACTTGTCGTTTTTGTGTCATTTTGTTGTACAAATGTGGTGCAAATATCAAGCTTACCATTAAACTCATAGGCTTGGGCAGAAAAGATTTACAATTTCCGGTTAAAACAGAGAATAAATTACAATAAATGTTCTTTATTTTTTTTACTAGTTACCTATTCAACAATTGCAGGAAGCTGACTAAAAAAAATTAAGAATGAATGGTTAAGAATGTGGAAGTGATAATGAGAAGTATTGAGAACATTATACAGAGGAAATGTTTAAATCATATGTTTAAAAATTACATTATACTTTAAAAAGGAGGGGAAAATAGCTTGATAAAACAATCAAGGTCCAACAGCTAGCTATGTCTTATGCTTCTCATCAGTCATTCAGAAGACAGAGATATCTTGTCTATATTGGCTGTAAATTAAAGGATTGACCTCGAAGATAAAAGTTTGACAAAATAATATAAACTGAAAGTCATTACACAAGCCTTCACCATTCGTAAACACAGATAATAAGTCCTAGAAAAACCACAACAGCTGAGATTTTGTATAGAATACAAAGTGCTATGATTGGGAGCTCCAGAGAAAGCAAGTTAGCGAACCTTGAGTTGGGATTTTTTTGGCGAAGTGCTGTTTTTTAAGGTTGGGATCAAATTCAAGGCTTTCCAAAAAAGGTTTAGGAAAAAAAGAAATTGTAAAAAGTTCTAGTGAGAAGTGTAAATATTAGTGGTAAATAGATTTGTCCCTGCATCATAGAGCAGTGTAGCATCTATAATAGAACTCAAGTTAAATTAAATGTCAGATTGTGCAGTTATTCAAAACTGCAGCATATGAAAACATCAGTATTGAGAAAAGACATTGAGTTGGTGGTAAAGACACAACCATCCTGAGTTAATTCAAATATCTTTCAGGGAAAACTTGCATTTACGTCATATTAAAGGTGTCACGATCTGTCTGTGTTGTGTTTTGTCTTGTCTTGACCTGTCTTTGGTTTCCTGTTTTATTTTGAAAAGTGTTCACCCCCCCCCGTCTTGCCTGTAGCTTTCTGTCTCTTGTTCCCTCCTGCCTGATTACCCGATTGTGTTCACCTTGTGCCCCTGTGTTTTCTCCTCCCTCCTCACCTGTGTCTTGTTTGTGTGATTAGTCTTGTGTGTATTTAAGTTCTGGTTTTTCTGTCTGTCATTGTTAGATCCTTGTTTGTTTTTGACTGTGTTCACGGGGAAGAGCTCTGTATTTTTCTTCTAGCCTTTAAATAAAGGTATTTTCTGTTAAATCTGCGTTTGGGTCCTGCCTGCTTCGCTCAACCCTGACAGAAGGATCTAACCAAAAATGGACCCAGCAGACAGCCTGTACGAGGTGATACAATTTATTGTGCTTAAAAAATGACTGTCGATATGCCTCCAGTAGAGAAGAGAGGCAGTCTATTATCTCTACGGCATGCCAAGAAGTAACCTCAAGGCCCTGGTTAAGGGAGTTACTACCTGAGTGGGTGGAGGACTTTTTTGGTAGCTTTGAGGTCAAACCTGTTTCCCGGCCTGCTAGCCCCTGGCATGCAGCCCCCTGCCGGCCACAGTTCCCAACAAGGCTCCTTTCAAAGACCCTTTCGCGGGGTCTCGTCTGGCCTTTGGAGGACCTCTGAGCCTCCACAAGGCTTCAAGGCAGCATGGAAGGAAACGCAAGGCCAGGATTCCAGCCCGTGCCCCAGCAGCCATGGTCCCAGCCCAGAAGCCCTGGTTCAGGCCCTGGTTCCGGCCCCAGCAGCCATGGTCCCGGCCCCAGCAGCCATGGTCCCAGCCCCAGAAGCCATGGTTCAGGCCCTGGTTCTGGCCCCAGCAGCCATGGTCCCTTCCCTAGTCCCTTCCCTAGTCCCTTCCCAGTCCCTTCCCAAGTCCCTTCTCAAGTCCCTTCTCAAGTCCCTTCTCAAGTCCCCTCTCTAGTCCCTCCTCCAGTCCCTTCTCCAGTCCCTACTCAAGTCCCTTCTCTAGTCCCAACTCAAGGCCCTACTCTAGTCCCTTCTCTAGTCTCTTCTCTAGTCTCTTCTCAAGTCCCTTCTCTAGTCCCTTCTCTAGTCCCTTTCCAAGTCCCTTTCCAAGTCCCTTCTCAAGTCCCTTCTCAACCGACTACTGTTCTGCCGGGGTTCCTGCCGACACCATGTTCTGTTCCGTTGGGGGTCCAGCCGACACCTGTTCCGTCGGGGGTCCTGCCAACTCCATGTCCTGTTTCGTTGGGGGTTCCGCTGAGGGTCCTGCCAACTCCGTGTCCTGTTGGGGGTCCCGCCGTCTACTGTTCTGCCGGGGGTCCTGCCAACCCGATGTCCTGTTCCGTTGGGGGTCCAGCCGACACCTGTTTTGTTGGGGGTCCTGCCAACCCCATGTCCTGGTCCGTTGGGGGTTCCGCTGGGGGTTCCGCTGGGGGTCCTGCCAACTCTTTGTCCTGTTTCATTGGGGGTTCCGCTGGGAGTCCTACCAACTCCGTGCCCTGACCTGTTGGAGGTCCCACCGGGGGTCCCGCCAACACCTGTTCCGTCGGAGGTCCAGCCAGCTCCGAATCCTGTTCAGTCAGAGGTCCCGCTGCCACCAGATCCTGACCCGCCGGGGGTCCCGCTTACACCATGTCCAGTTCTGTTAGGGGTCCTGCTGACGCCTCTTCCGCCGACAGTGTCCTGTTCCGACGGCGGTCCCGTCGACACCAGCCCTTCTTCCGTCTTGTACGCAGATTACATATATGTCACAATTAGAAATACTATGATCTGCTCAGTTAAATTACCTGATTCAATGATATTTAGTTAATATATTCTAAACGTTTCAGTTCAGAGAATGTTAAAAACTAATTTGAACCAAAAATCATCCTCATTAATTACGTTTTAATAAGAATTACTTTACCATTAACGCCCAACGTGACATATATGTAACTTTTCAGATCTTTGCCACCTTTGCCATTTCCTTAATGTCTTTTATTTTTGTAAAGCACTTTGAATTACCTTGTGTTGAAAGGTGTTATATAAATAAACTTGCCCTGCCTTGCCTTGCCTTTGACACTAGGGGGGGTTACTTGTCAGAAATGTGTTCTATTTGGTCTAAATTATGTAGAAACGTGTCCGGGCTCTTATGGGTTAAGACTGTTTCTGTACCCACAAACAGCACATTCCTTCATGGTTGTCCTCATTATTCAGCCTGTGCTTAACGCCACAGACCCAGTGATAGTTACATTCCCGTGTGAACTCTCTTTGCTTAAGCTAGAGCAGAAAGTGGAGAGGAATGCAGATACATACTGACAAACTGAAGATAATACAAACTGTAAACATTCAGACTTTTAACAATATGTGTGCAGAGGTTACTCCTGTTTTCTTTCACTCTTATATGCTTTTTCTCGCCCTCAATATGCCGACTCTTGGGCTGACAGATAAATAGATGTTTGTTTGATGAAAAAGGAAATGTCCAGATGGGATTTAAATGGGATGAATTATGTTCATTTTCAGGTCCATATTTGTATTTTGTGCTACTGTGACATGTTTACATGCTTTAATGTTCAAAAAGGTATTTATTTTTCCTTTACTGGCTGTGTTACTTTGAATTAAGAGCCAGTCCTTTTATTTATTGACTTGTGTTATGTTAGTTTTTTTTATCACAAAGTTACATTTTGTTTAGTTGTTTGTTTGTGAAGCCTGTCACCTGTTGTCTATGAAACGTTCTATTTAAATACATTTTAATTTAATTTTTTCCATTTTATTCTTATTGCCATTGTGTGAACTCTTCCCCATCCTATGCTGTGCTTCACTTTTATTGCCTCTGCTGCTCTGACACCTGAATCTCCCTACAGTGATTCAGAGGGGGCTTTTTCTAAATCTGGCAGAGCTGGTGTTATGGCTGCCGGATTTGGCACCCCCTCTGTAACTTTGCCCAGGATGGTCGTAATCACACCAAAACCACTCTGGTGTTAGTTATTACCCTCTAGTTTAAGCAAACAAAAGCAATTTACTCGGAGCCTTTCAGGTGAAAAATTAAAGAGAGGTTTATCTTATCTCACGTTATCTTATCTTAAATCCATGAGGAGATTCAGGCTTTTGTTCCAGGACAAACACAGTTCCACTATTTGAGTGTTTGGGTGGGAAGATGGTGGTGATGTAAGAGGCTTTAAGATTGCTATATGAGTGTGTGTAAGATTGGTGATCATTCTCCCTGTATTCAAATTAAATAAAAAAAAACTAATTATTGAAATGTGCTAATGTTATTGCCACTAACGATGAGTTTTCCTGTTCAGTGTGAACCTGATGGAACAAGAGGTGACCTTTCCAGACACATCCATCTGTGACTAATTTCCAGAGAAGCGACACTGTCACAAGAGTCTGCCACAAAATGTCCTCCATATTTCACACATTTTGATACCATGGGACACCATGCATCCCACCGTGTGACACTTATATGACTGGTCATGGTTAAAGTATGTTGAGTCATTTCAACAAAATAAAATGTTTGTGATGTTGAATATGTGTGGTAATGTTATTTAGTTATGCAGTTCAGCTTTAATCGTGTACCTGATGTCCTTTATTTATTTCCAATATGATGTTTTTACAGTAGGCTGTATCATGTACCGTGTGCTGATATAGATGTACTTATGTGGTTGTTTTATTCTTCTTTTGTTCTTTGTGTGCAAAGCAAATGTTTCTATAGGGTGAATAATACATTACATGTTACTTGTTAGACGCTTTTATCCAAAGCGACTTACATACTCAATATTGTGGGCAATCCCCACAGGAGCAATTTGGGGTGAAGTGTCTTGCCCAGGGACACAACGACATGCTGACTGCAGTGGGGTTTGAACCTGTGTTCCCCTGATCCGAACAACAACGCACTAGACCACTGCGCCACAGCCTCCTCATAATAGGTTTTATTCAGTTCATGAATCACTTTGCTGTATTGCAACACTGATATGAAATGTTAATACTCTTCTTGAGACAGAAGAGGAATAATCAGCCATTTCACCAAATGTTGTTTTCCAATGGAGCAATGAAATACCATTGAATTGATTTCCTTATGAGAAAAACTATTCATACAAAATTGGAAGGAAGGAGCTACTTCCTCATTACTCATGTTACTTCCTGAGAATGACTTTGCATAATCAGTGCTCGGCTGGACAACATTACTTTCTTTTTCATTTTGTCACAGAGCACATGGTCATCAGCCTGAGACTCACCACAGCAGCTCACCCGTGATAACAAACCAGAGGAGAACAAAGACACGTGTTTTTTATTATACAAACTTGTATGAAATGCATGTGAAATTAAGATAAATTTGCACTAATACTTTTAACAAGGACAACTTCACTGCTCCTCCTCAAGATGTACCTCTTATTATTCATATACATTTACTGCATTCCTGTTTGTTTCTATCGTTTAACTTGCACTGTTTTATGTTTTAGATTCGCCTTTTTCTTTTACTAGCTTGATTTTCCTTTTGAATGCATATTTAATGTGTGACTGTGGCATCGCTGTAATTGTTGTGCATATGATAATAAAGACCTTGAAACTTGAAGTAAATTAGCTAAATTAGACTCAACAGTGAGATGCTTTTGGTTCAATCAGAGGGTGGGGAAATAATTGAGTCATTCTGCAGTCAACACATATTATGCATCTGGATCTATTTTCCTGTTTCTGGATCAGTGGCTGTAACAAAAACAAACATCCAAATGTAAGTGTCTTTTAAAGTACAGTTAAAAGACACTTAGAGAACAAAAACTGCTGTTAGAGTAACATAATGCACTAAGAACAAAATGTAACGTCTGCTTTGTAATTGTTTTTTTCTTTTTGGGGGAGCAGTAAAGCCTGGGGTTGATTTCAACCTTGGTAATTCTTTTTTTGTTTAAGTTACAGTAATTGTTTATTTGTCCTCTAAATGTTACCAGAAATACTACAAAGGTCTTAAAGAGACAAGAACACAATACTATACGGTGAAACAATGCAACAAATGTCTTGAATGTCTATTTTAAAGACAGAGAAATAAATAAATCAAACACATTCTGTCATAATCAATAAGTTGCTATCTTGAAACACTTGTTTTATTTTTCTCAAGGCAGTAACTTCAAAACAGGAACAACCTAACCCACATCCATGCACTGTATACATGTGTCCTACATGCTGTTCCTGCTGCGTGGTTCCTCTTGTATGATATGTTATTTGTTCTATATACATATGTCATTTATATGTTTATTCTTCAGTCTGCATTTTTGTTTTATGCCTAATTCAAGTAAAACGGTATGATTTCAGTTCAAGCTCTGTATCTACCATTCCACAAGGGGGCAATGCTGTCCTGTGCATGGGTCGATTCAAAAGATGCAAAACTTCAACAAAGCAACAACCAATTCTCCTATATCTCTATTTAAAAACGTTACCAAGTTGCACCCAACATAATCAAGTGTCTATATGTTAAAGCTAATTAAGGACACATTAGTTTATCCTGAGGGTATTTTTCTGTTGGCTCCATTTGGTGCATGTGTTTTGTGCCTCAGATTGCTCATGAGATTACCAGCAGTGCAGTGGAGTCATAATTTGGCTAATTTTCAGTCTGCCGGCTGCTCTGTTTGCTCTCGGGTTTCTGCATGCATACTAATATGACTCACCATGTTTCTCCATCTACACTCTGCATTTTCTGCAATGAAAGAAATTAAGTTTGAATAAACCAGTGAGTAAACAAACAACAAATCCAAATAGTCAATTATTGTGAATATGTGCACCTTTGAGTCCTGCATAGCATCTTTTTTCCCAGATGTTCCAACACCATTTCTAGTTCATTTACAGACCATTTACGTTGGTATTTCTCTTTCTGTCTTTCACCCACTCCCTCTATAAACAGGATGTTTGTGTGTCAGCGGGGCGGCCGACAGCAGCACAGAGATGATGACCAGATAGCCTGGCTGTGGAGTGCCCAGTTCTCCCTGCGCTGTGACAGATTAACTGGGATTTAGGGTTTCTATTCGGATTCCCTGCTAAACCAACACACCGCCAGAGACACAGGAGGTCATGCAGCCGAAAGCACGCTTCCCCCTGGGCCTTCACAGCAAAGAATATTTTATTACAAATTGTTTCCTAGCCTCACAAGTACATACGCAGTATAATAAGTCTTAAGGAAAAGCCGTGTAGTGTTGAATATGACAATACGTGCCCCATTTCTCATCTAAAAGAGACACTAGCTGGTATGTTTTATGTGCTGATGCTCTGTCACACAAGAGGAACCAAGCCTGCAAGTGCTGTGCTTTATGGTCCCTAATAATTCATGCTACAATGATGGTTACATTCAAAGGTGATATCATGGGACTCAGGAGACTTGGGTTTCCGTGTATTGTGCTGCTGTGCGTGTGAGCTCACCACATCTAATATCAGACGCCTGGCTGGGCTGTGGTTTGTGGAGCACAGGATCTGAATCATGGGTACAAGTTGTTTCATGGCAAAACAATGTCGCAAAAATGTGAGCACATGGTCCTATACAATAGTTATTCTCAAGAGTAAATGCGGAATTCAAATTTTCCTCAGCTATCTCAGATAATTATTTATTGGAAACTTACCTAGCATCCCCTTTTTATAAATTATTTTTGATGGAAAAATGTAGTTGCTCAAGTCATCCCCTAATGGTTCTGTTTGGTTCTCTTGTTTTTATTAATAGTCTGCCAGCTTTTTACCATAGAAGAAGAACAGGTTTTCGTGGAAAAAGTGGAGGGCATTTCCTGTGAGACGCAAAGAGCTCGAATAAAAACACAGGAGTGGAAAGTTGTGTGCAGCTCTGCCATGTCCTGATTTAGTCTCTCTCTCTCCCCACCCTTCAACCCCCTCGTTTGGGACTCTCTGGCCAAACCACTCCTCTTCTTACATTTACCATTTTAGGACCTAATTCACTTCATGTAGGCCTAGCTCAAGAGCAAAGTAGGGTTGGAAAATATTCAGGTGTTGCTTTCAAATTGCCGCTGTGAAAACATGCCAAATGGTGTCTGCGGGATGAAAGGATAGACAGAACTTTATTTTGACTCAGAGGAAGCATCAAACCCTAAAAAAAGCATTCACCTTCAATCTGACTGACACAACTGATTCTCTGTTGATGGGGTTTCCTCCGCATGATGTTTTTTTTCAAACATGCACAAGAAACTGAGTGTGAATTAGGCCAGTAAGTGGAGTCATTAAGTCACCGACGCCCATACACACGTGGCTTTCACACCCAGGACTCACGGCTGCGTACACACATGTGCCATAGATACAGCACACAACCAGTCCACTGTTTGAATCCACGGTTAACCCGCGATCTTGCCCAACCCCCTTTTACCTCCACACTCTGAAAGGGGATACGGGCTGTTTGAAATATTACATCACGACTCAACGGTCACTGGTTTTCGAGGCTTTGAATCCCATAAATCACAAGATGCTACGAGGTGAAACATGCTGTACAGTTTGATTTTCAACTGCCAGATTTCTTAATGGAGTCCTTTTATGCTGATTCTCAGGCTTCATATTAATATGTTGTGCCTCTACTGTTTATACGCTTGTGCTGCAGCACCTCTTTTCCCCCTCTGTCTGAAACCAGAGCCCAATCTGCTCTGATTGGTCAACTGATTAGAGATGTCCCGCCCCTTAGCCTATCACGTACAATGTGTTGGAGCGCTAGCCCATAGAAGCGCAAGTGTTACATAGTGATGTCACTATGTTGCAGAAGTAAACAACAGATTCCAGTGAAGGCGTTTCAGGCAGGGGGGGGAGTGTGTGGGAGAGAAACTCCCGCTGGAGGGAACACGGAGATTTTAGGCTTTGCAGACCATTCACATGCTTAAAACCTATATAACACTCTACAGGAAAGGGAACCCCAATAAAAAGCATAATAGTGCCTCTTTAATGACTAATGTCATATATTCACGAGGCAAGATTGTTCTCAAAGTGCATTGTAACAACAACTGTGCCATTCTTAAATAATACATATCCATTTACACAAGCTCACTGTGAGAAAATCAACCTCCGCAGGCTGTGATTTTCTTGATTATAATTTTCAACAATACTTTTCTCTTCCAACCCTCTATGGCTATATTTAAACTGAAATTGTCCAAGGCAGCAAGAATGCCAAAGCGAGCGACTGCCTTCGTGGTGACGGTCTCGTAGAGCTGGCAGTCCACTGATAGGTCACGTCTTTATCTTTTGGTCTGCATCCATAGAAAACAATCCATCGGGGTGAGAGCTGCAGAGAAAACATAAAGTCTAACAAGCCCTGAACTCTTTGGGAACATGTCTAGATATGTTTTTGCTCAATCCATCTTGATTAAACGTTGTCCTGGTGATGATGTAGGACCATAATGTGCTGGTGAATGTCACAGAGTAGCGTATGTGCTGGAGCCAAACACATACCTAAGTCCACAACATAAGATGCCCATCTCATTTGCCAGCTCTTGAAAATATTTTAAGGATATTATCTTGAACACGCATTATGTTTGAGAAATGTTTAGGCATCAGAATAGTTTTTAGGCATCTGTAATGGCTTGTAAAGATGATGGATGTGTTGGAGACATGTGTTCACTTTCCTGTGTTAGTGCTTTGATTGTTTTCCTTTAGACTCCAGGGAGAACAAGCCAGAAGTCCAAAGCAAAACAAAGGTTATAGCAGTTGTGTGTGCAGCATGAGTCTGTGCATCTGTTGGATCTACTTTTAAGGTTAACGTTGGTATTTTTCCATGTTTGTCCATCTAACTTACTAATGGGAACAACATAATTCTGAATTGGTCCATTATTGAGCAAGGACGTTGCAGAAGGCAGTTGCTAAACAGGTTGCAGCTTTATCGCATTGGGCAATAGCATTTGATCAATGTGCGTCAACTGAAAGTGCTTGATTTTGCAACTGACATGCTTTAGTTTGTTATTTTAAGTGCCTAACTAACTACATCATGGAGAAAAAAAACAGATTAATGCATTCTTCTTTACTTCCCTATGTTTGTTTTTGTTTCATGTGACTTGTTGCCGATAGTGAGATTTGGAGAGAGGAGTGTTGAGTTTGTTATGTTCGAATACAGAAAATAAGCTTAGTGTCATGTCTGAATATTAAGCTGCTTTAAACAACATGAGTTTGCAGAAGACGTCTCATTAAGTAAGACTTGGTTGGACCCAATAACAAACAGAATGGATACGCAAAAGGTAAAACAAATGTACAATTTCTCTGCAGAGTACATTCTTAATGTGATATAGCAAGCACTTTTCTGCAAGTGTACATTGACGATGCTCTATTGTCTATTGTAGCTATTTAGCGTTTGCCATCTGCAGCACAATTCTATGTCACCATAAGTCAACAATAAACAAAAACATGGCAAAATAGGGTCTAGGTCAAAAATACTAAAGTTACCCTTTACTTCTGCTGGAAAGATGTTGTGGAGATATTTGGCTTTTGGTGGTCCGACCCAAAGGCCTAACTGTTGGAAAGGATGATCTCAGAAGGCAGACAATTCCTCAATGTTTATACAAACGGCCCATAAACCTTAGTCAGACCTGGATCTGACACACCATTGTTGGCACCACTGTTTGCTGCCCTCTTCGTTTATTTTCACTCCACATTCCCTCCATGTAACTCTCCATCGACCTCTACCACCCTCTCACATCTCCCTAGTTCACTTCACACTCCGTCAATAAACAAACCATGGCCATCACAGCTGCCCTTTCTCGTCCACTGTTGAAGCATGCTGCTGTTGGACCCCTCCGGATGCTTTGCCCCAATGAAGCTGCCACTGCACTTACAAGGGCAGGAGGACAGATGTGGTATGCCTGTTTGGCTGGGTGGGAGGTGAGTCTGCAGCAAGGTGCTGGACCATCATTTTAGACTTATAAACACATGTGGACCGCAGCACTACAGGCCAAGGACTCTGGTGTGTGTGTGTGTGTGTGTGTGTGTGTGTGTTTGCGTGTTGTGTGTGTGTGTGTGTGTGTGTGAGCAACATATGCCCCGCAGATGCCCTTAAAATGTCCAAAATACTGTGTACAGTGGTTGAAAAGAGGATTAATTACTGCCGTGGCCGCTTGTGTAGATGATAATTGCATATGAGGAACACTTTGTAGTCCGTAGACTGAGATCATCCCTCAGTGACAGAGAGCCTTTTTAATGGGATTAAAGGATTCTGAACATTCCCTTAACGAAACAATATGTAGTGATCTGTAGTTTTTTTTTACCCAGAGTTTCGAATACAGTTCACTTTATACACAGCTGTTGGGAATATTGGACAACTAGTCACCAAACTATTGAGTCAACGACTTTGCTAACAGCAAAACATCAAAAAAGTGAAACAAATACTTAGATATACATAGCAAGCCAGGCAAAATTACTTATTTGTCCAACAGCAAGAAGGCCAGCTCGGCGTCCGTGTATTCTCTTATTTCACAAAGCTCTTGCAAACAATTTAAAGCACTTAGATTAAGTCTTTCTCCGCCGACCTGTAGCTTGGAAACTCACATTTTCTGTTCTTAGTTTATTTCGTCAGCGTCCTCTTTGTTCTTTTAGCTTTTGCCATGATGTTGGTAGAGGCTGCTAAGATTGCTCGTGTGGTTATACGGTTCCGACCCGGCCCAAACATTTTGTACTATTGGTGTAAAACCAACACTTCCCCGGTGCTAACTCCTTATCCTGGCAGTATTGCTTACTGTGCTAACGACTAACTAGCTAACGCCAGCAACTGTTAGCAGCAGTTAGCATACATGCCAACCTTTCCAAATCCAAAAGAGTTAGGTTTGCGCGCGGCAAATGTCCATGCCCAAAATGGGTAATCAGAAGAAATGGAACCCCAGTAATTACATGTATAAACCATGTATTTAACATATATTGAATAATTTTATGAATTTTTCAGAAAAAGTGGTAGTTTGGTAAACAGTGACATCAACGACATGTTTGGTCTGTAAAATGCCCGAAAAGTAAAAGAATGGGAGATAAATATCCCAAAGTCTCCACATTTTATTATATATTTAATGTGTTTCTGGTCCTCTTTCAGTTGAGACAGTGTATGTGAAGGATGTGTCAGAATGTAGAACTCTTGTGTGAACATTGGATAAAGCCAGGTTCATAGTCTTGTTTCATGTTGTTGACATATTAGAGTCAAAGGTTGGCACAGAGCGAAATATCTTTGTGTTGCGCCATAAATCAGAAAATACTGCATTAAAAAAGTCATTTCCTGCATTTTTCTACTGATAAAGTGTGATATAAATAATGTACAGGCTTTCAGATTGCTGTAGTTCACTAAACAGAGACATTAACGATATGTTTGGTGTTGAAAAATGTTTTGTGTGTTTGTGGTCCTCTTTCAGTTGAGACACTGTAGGTGAAGGATGCTTCAGGAAAAGACCAAACACTGGATGTCTTTCAGTCGCCAACATGTGTTTTCGAGACACTGATATTAACGGGGAAACCCTGTTTCAAATGCCTCGTCTCTGTTCCCTTAAACTCATTTGGGAGTGATTACCCATCAGCCCCGGGGGTAACTCTGCCTTTACTTCCCGGTCTGCACGTTGTTTCTCTTTCAAAACACACAGGACTGTTTGTATGATGGGATCACAGACACGCTGCAAACGGTGTCCGCCAAAAGTAGAGTCCAGTGTCTATGTAGTGTCATTTTTATTTGTTATAGTTTGGGAAGATTGAAAATCGGTAGGGAAAGTCAGCTAATCGGTAGGCGGTAGAAACATGTCAAAAGCGGTAGACTACCGCCCAAATCGGTAGGGTTGGCAGGTATGAGTTAGCGGTTAGCTTTCTTCTGCTTTCTGTCAGGAAACTCCATAAATGACAGAAAGCAAGACAGAGCAGCCAGAGGAAAAAACGTTATATGAAGTTCATGCAAATGACTTAAAACAAGTCCAAGATTAACTTGTCCGGCGGCCTTTTGCTCGGTCAATCTCCTCTTCGGCCTCTTTACTTTTGCCATGATGTCCGTAGAGGCTGCTGTAATTGCTTGCTCCTGTTCTGACACGACACCAGACCCTGTGCTAGTGGTGTTAAAACCAACACTTCCTGGTGCTTCGAGCTCTTATCCTAGCTTACGGTCTAACAGCTAACGACTAACTAGCTAACGGCAGCAACTGTTAGCATCGGTTAGCGGTTAGCTTTCTTCTGCTCTCTGTTCATCAGTTAATCACATAGAGGCCAAATAGAGCAGTCGGAGGACATAAGTTTTTTTACATAAAATATGATTTTGGTTAATTTAAATCAACTATATGCCATAATGCAATCTGCCTAAGAGATGGTACAACCCGCCCATCCAGGGTCGGCTTCATGGGGGGTCATTCGCGGGCCATGCCCCCCCAAACGAGTCACTGTGCCCCCCCAACGCAGGGCAGGCAAGCCCTGCCACTTTGCCGTTTTTTGTTTTATCATATTATAAGTGAAAACGTTTCCACTAAATGTTTTTTGTGTGAAATAAATCAGAAATAAAGAATACAAATAAAAAACACTGAGGTGTGCTCACTGCTGCTCGTTGATTGGTGTGTTGCTTGACCAATGACCCCCGACCTTTGTTTTGTTGTCATTACGTGGCTGACTGTTTAGTTGTAAGCCCAGTGGCGATCTGTTCATCTGTTGTACTGATTATACAGTAAAGCCATCGGAAATAATATGATACAGTACTACAAGTACTTCTGGGTCTCTGTGTTTCATGCAAGCTTCTCCTTGCCTTACCACAGCATCTGGCACTATATCGGACAGGGCCACTATGTTAAATTGTTTTAATGAGCATTTTGTGCAGGGCCGGCCCTGACCAATTTGCTGCCCTAGGCAAGATTTTAGCTGCGCCCCCCCCCCCCCCAAATGCAGACACTCACTATGACGCATGCATGCATGTGCACGGTTGTGGCACGACCACCGAAACAGAAAGATATGGACACAAGATGTGTGCAATCGATTTAGTTTCCTATACATTTGAACATGATTTAAGTGGGGGGGGGGACCTAACCTCCTCTATGGGGGTCCGGGGGCATGCTCCCCCGGGAAGATTTTTTTTTAAATGTTGAAGTTAAAAGCATCAATCTGGTGCACTTTGAGAGCAACATTAGGAGATCATGGATACATCTCTCAACACCCATATGAAACAGAACTGGAAGCAGATTTTCTTTTTCTTTATGGATATTTTACAAATCACTCCCCTTTCAAACTGTATTCTTGTTTATTAATAACAACTTTTTTTTACTGTCATATTTTATACCTGTTTACTTTATTCTCTTATTTTTTTATAACTATAATGATCATATAAAGGTGTGACTTTACCTCACTGAGCTGAGGTTATCAGAGCCGCTCAGTCTTTCGGGAGAGAGCTCTCTAAAGCTCTCCCCCCGCGGCCGCTTACACAGTAAATTCCAATGTTAATAAAAGCACACAGAAGCTGTATACGTTTTTTGGGAGTTTGATTTATTTTAAATTAACACTAATACAAAATTAAAACCTATAATTGCACACTAAAACCATTATTTCAAAAAAATAACTATTTACACTGGTTTTTACTGGGGCTGGGGCAGTTCAACTTGATTTTGGGGGGGGGTGCCATAGTTTATGGTTGCTGTACGCAATATAGGCGTAGTTATGTTAGTATAAGATAATAAGATGTACTTTGTTGATCCAAAATCGGGAAATTGTGTTGTTATGAAATCATCATTATTATTTTTTTTAATTTCTAACTTTTTTTTTTTTTTTTCTCCCCAATTTTTGGCGCCCCCGATGGGTTGATGCGCCCTTAGCATTCGCCTATACTGCCTATGCCAAGGGCCGGCCCTGATTTTGTGTCCTGTGGCTCTCTGTTTGATTCTGTTTCTAACTCTGCTACTGTGAACACCACAGTCTGTGACTCTGAAAAACGTGGTTTGGAAAACCCTTTCAGTTTTTCTCCTTTTTCTATTGAAGTCGTTCATGAAGCGTTAACCAAGTTAGATCCTAAAAAACCAGCTGGTCCAGACAACTTAGAACCTTTCTTTTTAAAGATAGCTGCAGATTTGATTGCACCACCTTACTTCTCTTTTTAACCTCTCCCTCAGCACGAACACAATTCCAAAAATATGGAAGTCAGCTTATGTCCTTCCTCTACTAAAAGGTGGGGAGGCTACTTATAAAAAATTATAGGCCCATCTCTAAATTATCAGTTCTGGCCAAGGTTCTTGAAAGCCTAGTGAGTGAGCAGGTAAAGGTGTTTTTAAGTAACAATCACCTACTATGTAAATATCAGTCAGGTTTCAGAAAGCAACAAGCACCATCACTGCGACAATGAAAGTGGTAAATGATATTGTGTTGTGCAACGCCAAAAGTGTTAGTCAGTCATGTTTCATGTGGTTATATTGTATTGTCTTTCACTTCCTGTTTTGTTTTGTCACTCATTTGTCACGTCTCATTTCAGGTTCCTTGACTCCCTTCCTAATGTGTTCTCCCGCGCTCATCAGCGCCAGTCCTGCCCCTGATTGTTTTCACCTGTTCCCAGTTATCTCCTGCTTATATTCCCCTGTTTCCCTCTGTTTGTTGTCAGTTCGTCTTGTCCTGTCCTCATGCCAGAACTCTGCTCTTCCACGATTGCCTATCTTGTCACTTGCCTAAATTACGCTCCTGAAACTCTTTCGTAAGTTTCTGTCCTCACGTTGTGAGCGTTTTATGTTATGCCTTTTTGAAACCTTTTTTGTCGCCTCGATTAAGAGTGTTGTTTTTGTTTTTGTATACCCTTTTTGGCAAATAAAGTATATTAATTATACTTTACCTCTGGCTCCCGGGTCGTGCATTTGAGTCCTTATTTCTTGGTAACCAAGTTCGTAACATATTGCTAATATCTTAGACAAAAAGCAGAGTTGTGCAGCTCTGTTTATTGATCTTTCCAAAGCTTTCGATACCGTCAATCATCAAAACTTGAAGCAGAGGCTGGCCAGTATTGGCATATCCAGCCATGCAGTGGGGTGGTTTGTGAACTACCTCTCTGAAAGGTCCCAATGTGTTCAGTTTGATGGGCTCACTTCTGAGTGGTTAAACATTACAAATGGTGTATCACAAGGTTCTGTTTTAGGTCACTTTTATTCTCCATCTATATCAACAGCTTAGGTCAAAATGTGGATGAAGCAACTTTACATTTTTATGCTGATGATACCGTGATGTATTGTGCAGGTCCCTCCATTAAGGAGGCTGTTGTTAATATTATTCAGACGCAGCTCTCTGAACTTAAGCTTCTTTTAAATGTGGATAAAACTAAGGTAATGCTATTTTTTTCAAAAGACACCGGAGACAACTTTGGATATTGTTACTACGCAAGGAAAAGTACTTGAAGTGGTTACTTGTTATAAATACCTTGGTATCTGGCTTGATGATTGTCTCTCTTTTAAACCTCAGGTCAATAATCTGCTTAGAAAGCTAAGGGTGAAGCTAGGTTTCTTTTTCAGAAACAAGTCCTGTTTCTCGCTTGAAGCCAGGAAAATGCTCTGTGACCTTTTGACCTGTGCTGGACTATGGTGATTTGATATGAATGCACCTGCCCATTACCTGATCAAGTTAGATGCCGCCTATCACAGTGCGCTGAGATTTGTTATAAACTGTAAAGCACTTACTCATCACTGTACCCTGTATGCCAGGGCAAGTCTTCCATCACTTACTGTTCGGAGACTCAGTCATTGGTACATGTTCATTTATAAAGCCATGCTGGGTAAACTACCACCTTACATCTGCTCACTGATATCACAGAGAGTCGCAAGTAGCTATTGCCTAAGATCCCAGGAGGTGTTTTTATTACATGTACAAAGTGCTAGGACTGTTTTAGGCACAAAAACGTTTATGTGCGCAGCCCCTCTAGCATGGAACACTCTGCAAAAAATATTAAAAATGAGCATTTTGGTTCCCCTGCATCATTTTAAAGCACAGCTTGATGAATTGATATTTGATACTCCTCTTTGTGAATAAGTTTGTAAATTGTACCCCTGTAATTATGTATGTGTCCTTTTTTTTCTGTTACATGTGTAACCAATGTGTGGCAGGTCTCCCTTGTAAAAGAGATCGTTGATCTCAATGGGATTTTTACCTGGATAAATAAAGGCTACAAACAAACAAGCTCGGCTCTGTGTATGTGTGGCACGAGCGCATTTTGTTGTTGTTAGCATCTGGTTAGCTAGCTATGCTAACGGGTATAAAGAGCTGTTTCTACTACAAGTGTGGAGGAGAGTCCTCTCCTGTCAGACTGAGAGGCTCAGAAACTACAGCTCAGTGAGGTCAGGACTCTGTCAGTGTTTAGATAGTTAACTTAAGTCATCTCAGTGGGTCTCAAACGGTTTGGTCACCATTTATGTAAACAAGTATTTCATTTATATGATCATTATAGTTATTAAAAAAACAAGAGAATAAATGAAAAACAGGTATGAAATACTATAGGACAGTAAAACAAGAATACAGTTTAAAAGGGGAGTGATTTGTAAAATAAAGAAAAAGTGAATCTGTTTACAGTTCTGTTTCATATGGGTGTTGAGAGATGTATCCATAGATCTCTTAATTTTGCTTTCAAAGTGCACCAGATTGATGCATTTAACTTCAATATTTAAAAAAAATCTTCCCGGGGGAGCATGCCCCCCGGACCCCCCTAGAGGAGGTTAGGTCCCCCCCCCACCTAAAACATGTTCACATGGATAGGATACTAAATACATTTGCACACTTTTACATGGTGACCTATGTCCATATGTTTCTGTTTTGTGGTCGTGCCACAACCGTGTATGCACAAGTCATAGGTGCGCTAAAAAATAGCACTACACCCCTGCAATATTGTGTGTGAAAACAAGAGACTTTACAGCATGTTTTGAAATTGAAGTTGGTGTTTGTGTGTTGGTTGTTCACGGCAGTGTGTGCCCCCCCCATGGTAAATGATTGCCTTCCCATTCGATTTGTTCTTGAGCCGACCCTGCGCCCATCTAAGATTACTATTTCAAATACAGTTGTTCAGACACAAATCTCCCTATCAACCTACCATTAAGTGTAGCATCAACATGATTGATATGAGGTATCATAGCTATCACTATAGTAACAACATTATGCTTTAAATGATATTGTAAAATAAATATACCATTCTGTTACAAATAAAAGTTCTGCAGTGAACATTTTAATTAAACATATCAACTTTTTTCCCACACATTTACATGTATTTGGATGGCTTTACTTGGTGGAGTGGACCTGTGTTTGGCCCTCTGTCATCTGTCACAGTGGACCTGTGTAATGAGATGTGAAGTGTGTGTTTTTAGCCTTTATTTTCACCAGCGATTCTCTGGAGCCAGGGAGCTTTAGGATGGCCGTGTCTGATGGCCGGCCTGTCTTATTGTTGTTGCTGGTTCAGCGATCACCATGGCAGCCTTTACTAACTCTGCAGATCTCTATCGAGCCTTTCTTTTTGTGGAGCATCGCGCGTCACACAGGCCACAGAGCCCACTGTCAGTGAGAGGCTGTTAGCCCAGCTGTGACTGATTGCCATTCACACAGTAATTCATTCACAAACATACACTATTCATTTCAGACAGCCACTATGGCAGGGTCACATGCTGGGAAAATACCTCTGCACATCGAACGTTTGTCTATAACATACATTCACCTGAATTCTAGACTCTGTTTCAAAGTAAATAATGAATGAATTAAATCAAAACAAAGAAAAAGGCAACAAAACGAATTGTAAATGGTTAGAAAAAGATCATGGGATGGCTTTAACTAAGTAAGTTTGTAATTTAAGTCACATTCCCAAGTTAAAATAAGTTGACGTTAACGATCCGTTTAACAGCGAGCAGCAGTTTCCTGGCTGAAAGTCATTGGCATAAATATCAAAGGTGCAAATGGTGCAGCTGCGCAGGGGCCCCGAATCTCCAAGGGGCCCATGTACAAAGTACATTTTTTGCAAACATAAATGTTATCAGCCTTTAAATGGATGTTATCAGTTGTAACCACCACCGTTACTATGTTTCAGACGGCCCGAACGGTACCTTAGAAAGTTTGGAAACTCAAAGGGTTGCAGTTTTGAACATGTGGTAAATGTTGTGAATTGAAACTAAAGTTCTTATTTGGTTTCTTATTTCCATGCAGTAATTTGTAGCAGTGGTGTTAATGACTTTCCTGAGGGCAAGGCCCATAGGATGCACTTCTTTTTGTGGTGTTGGATCAGGGATTTCATGTTGAAAAATGTGGATACCAACAGTAATCTGTCTGTGAAACACTGGGCTGCTGGGTCCAGGGCAAGTAGTGTGGTGTCGATCAAAGGCTGGTCTGCAGGATGGGAGTTGCATTGTGACATTGTCTGCTTTGTGATTGTTTGGAGTGGATGTTTGTGTGAGCGCATGGCCTGGCACTTGTGTTTGGGATTTTTTTGGGGATCTACTTTTCCATGAAACCAGGCTGATACCGAATGTGTATGAAATGTAGTATATTTATGTACTTGTCAAATGTATATACTGGTATTTTTGGTGAGGTCTCGTTGGCCTTGCATCATGTTGCATTATGACTTGGTTCTATGCAGACGCTAAAAATAAGTGAGTCTTTTGATTCTAAATCTGAACTGGTGGTATTTGGAGTCTGGTCTGTTTCTGTCAGTGGGTTACTTCTTTCTCAGGCTCCGGCAGATGTTTTTTCGGAGAGTTGAGGGGTGTGGGGTTGGCACGGGGGCAAGCACGGAGGGGGCTTTTTGGGCCTGCAGAAATCCATGGTGAGGTGGGTGTTGGGGGTGGTAGATGGTGCATGTTTTGGGGGTCAGTTTAACATGTGTGCAGCAGCACCACACTGGATTGTGGGACCATTAGTTCTCCTCTGAAGGGAACTGACCCTTTGACCCCGTCTTAAAAAGCAGCAGACATACAAAGCACAGCCCGCCAAGACAAACAAACATCCAGAAATAGTTTGCATTATTCCTGCATGTAAAGAATGCATGTTTTCTGCTGACTCTGTGAGTGTTGGGCCGTTAACCCCCTCAAGGTTTCTGTGTGAACAAAAGACTTAAACACAAACACATACAAGTGAATGGGAATGCATCATACCCACGGCCAGTGTTCCAGTAAATTAATTTGTCTAGTGTTCTCACATATGGGAATTTACTCAAGCTTTCCCAGACATCAGAAATGCAGTTCTGAGAAAATCCGGCATAATTGTTTACACGACTGAGGTCAACGTTTTTTTTAACATATTTTGGCAAAGCGGAGGCTTGAAGTCTATTTTGTGTTGAAGCGCCTCTATTGTAAAGAAAATAAACAATGCCATAAGGATCCTAACCTTGGAAGGTCCAGAGTTATTGAGTGAGATCAAACATGATGACATTTTAAAGATGAGGGAGCAACAATGAAGACTTCAGATACAGCGCTGTATTTAAAAACCCTTCATGTCTTTTTCGAGATCCAGAGCTTGCAAGGTAAATTATACAACCGTGGTGTCACTGATTTCTAATCATTAACACATTACATTAAGGTTGATAAATCAGAATGTTTATCTAGGAATACTACATCTGGGTTAAAAGATAAAGAATAAAGATATCAACGTCTTCCCCTTCCTTGCTGATCATTTGTTCTCCCTCATGACGACTACTTAGAACCAGGGACAGATCTCATCTATTTGCCTTCCATCCATAGTTATCTTTTCACAGGTCTCTTGGTAAAAAGGAGAAAAGAACATTAACATACATTTTCTGCACAGATCATTTAACAAAATGACCAACTTCCCATTACACCACATTGTACATCCATCCATTCATCCTACCATCTGTGCAACTTTGATGTAGCTATTTTGAGCTGGATGCAGATAAAAAGGTTATCTAAAAGGACCAGCAAGGTTTCTCAGACAGGCAGTCACCTTGTGCCCTTAAGGACCTCCGAGCTGCGCTGATAACTGAGCGCAGCAGCACAGCTGCAGATACACTATCAGCTCTCAGAGCTCTGCTCGACCTCCAACAGAGACGTGCCCCATGTTCTCTCCAGGAAAATATGTGATGGTCCTCTAGATACAGATAATGGTGCAATCATCTACCTTTGGGTTGGGTTAGTTGTTTGTTAGCTTCAATCTCCTGCTTAGATTATAATTCAATCCAAATATAACTGTTGTGGGCTTTACATAAGATGTAAGATACAGATGAAAGACAGAAATAGGAACACTATAAACATATCGTATGCCTTTTTTACAATTAACAATTAATACTGTGGATAATGTGGACATATCATCCAGCCCTATCTGTAGATCTATGTCAGATTGAAATCCAGCTGGAGTTTGTAAAGCTGAGCAAATATTCTTGTATAATTTTGGAATAAACTCTTTCAGTGGGTGTGGGTAAACTGCAGGAGAGGAGGGTAGCGGGGTGAGGGCCCGGAGGCTTTCCTTTTCCACCGCTGCAGCTTCTGCTTCGTCCCCACTACACTTTACATTCCCAAACACCCAACTCACCACCAGAGCCTACGTCAGTACCCTGACTCACAACGCTGCAGCACACACACACAAAGATGCAAAAACAAAAACATTAACAGGACCTGGCAACAAGGCTTTTTTTCATGATCTGGTGAACTGTTGCTACATTTCCTCTTTCCACCAAACAGCCAGGAAGCACATCCAGCTTGCAACAACTCAGAGCCAAGGCCTTTGGGGTGTTTTTATATGGTTATAAATGAGTTGTTGTCAGAGTGTCTGTACATCTCTAGCTGCTCAGGGTAAAGTCAACAGCTATGGAGGTCATTCATTAATCTGCAATGCTGGGCTGACATGTGCGAGAGGGCCAGACGGAATGCTCACAATCAGCGATACCAGTGGACTGGGAGAAAACGAGAGGGAAAGGGAAAACTGTCAGCTTCTCCTTAGTCTCCTGCTCTTTCCTGTCGCTTTCCATCTCCCCTTCTTTTTATCAACATTTGTAACGCTGTCGGTTTCTGTTAGCCAGCACCGTCATCCATCACAGTCTCAATTTCGGGCCTGTTCCTTGCTATTTTAGACCATTAGATCCAGCACAAAAACATAGATTGTGAAAAACAAAACACAGAAGAGATGGACAGTTTGAAAAACAAAGGAGACATCAGCGAAGAGAAAAGAAGAAAAGAAAACAGAACCCCGTTATAGCCACAGTTGAGTTGTGTTATTTTAGAGACACTTTCAAAACATGCTAACCACCATTTGTATTGAGCAAAACTGGCAATCAATACAAACATCCAATATCTAAAGATAGAGATCTGGCTCTCTTCTCTATTATCCTCCCATATGTAAGGGAATGCTTGTCCTTTATGACACAAGCAATAACACACTAGGAACTATTTTGTCCTTGGAAACAAAAGTTGTCAAAACATTCACAGCTGCTCTCAAGGTTTCCACAATCTCCAGATGTTTCGCAGCAAATGGAGGTGCTCATTTTTCATTTAATTGTTGGATAGATAAGTTATCTAATTGTTTGGGTATTTTAAGGACAGCTTGTCAATGTTGGCCTGCAAGTTCTTTTTGAAAGTTTGTTTGTGATGAATGGAAACTATAGTTGTCAAACAATCTTAACAAGATAAATCAACCTGCTGCAGAACAATATGGTGACACAATCAAAAGCTTCAGGACAGCCATTGAAGGGACAATTAAGGGAAAATGTTTACTTTCATGTTTTTTTTCAATCCAAATAAGCTTCAACTGTGATGATCTGCTTGATACATACTATCATATACACATATTTGCATATAAAATCAATATAGATACATAAATGATCCTTAATGAAGGAATGTAGGCACAAAACACACTACTTTGCACTTACAACTTCCTAATCAAAGCCTAATTTCTCCACTGCTCTTTTTCCCATTCTCTGAAACTATCTCTCAGCCTTTCTGTCACCCTTTCATTTTGCTCCGGGTGAGATGTCTTTTGACCTCTACCATCGTCATCCTCTCTTCCTGAAACCATGGTAAAGTCGGTGGGAAAACTGCAATAAAGTGCACAGTGTAAACAACAAGGAGGAACAGCCCCTACCGCTCAGTTTCCACTCATTTCACCATCCAGTGGATGGAATAATGGCTTACGGGAATTTGCTGTCTGTTTTTTAAACACAATGCCGTGCCAAGAGGGGCAGGGGGCTGTTTGTGTGGTTGGTGGATTAGCTGAGTTGAAGAGGGGGTGTTAGTGGTTAACACACGGCCCTTATCATGTCCCATACCATCCAAATCCAGCTATGGTTTCTGCTTTGTGTTCAAACTAAGAGGCAACCTCCGGTGCTAAATAATGCTAATGCCAACGGAAAGATCAGAAACTGCAGATCCTTGAATGGACACTGATGCTAGCTCCAAATAGCAATAGCCTAACTTTGCAATAGCACACATACATAAGTTAACAGCTCGCAAGAAGAAGAAATGGCATCTAAATGAAATTTTCCTTTTTCTTGACAACTATAAAAGGGATAACTAATATATAACCTAGCCATTCAACTTATATTAAGGCCTAAAGTGAAGGATACCTTAGGTTGCAAAAAGAAGTTTGGTTTTATAGAAGTCTATGAGAAAATAACCCCTTCTTCTCTATCGATTTTTTTACTCAATACAATGTTGTCCTGACAAGTTTATAGTCTCAATTCCTAGTAGTTTTCTCAAGCAAAGCATGAAGTTCATTTAGCAAATTATTGTTGCATTTAGAGTAAAAAATACAAATTAGGGTATACTTTAGGGCCAGGCTACCTTGGGTTTGACTTGACGGTAACACAGTGTTTTCCAAGTATGAATGTTGTCTGTGTTTTTTTGTGACGGCTAAAATGCCAGGGTTTAAAAACAGTAGTCAACAAACTAATGGTTAGTGTTACAGTGACTAGGTCCACTTTGCACAAATGTCTATGGTTCTCACCTTGGTTACCCAAGTCACACCACAACAGGAAGTTGCAGGAGGAAAATAATGATTGGTATTTTCAGGATTACAGCACGGCAGACCATGAAGGTGTGAAAACAATTGCATTAAATCAACATCAGACTTGTGGTGTCCTTGAATGCATCTGACCTGATTTACTTGACTTATAAACAAATGGATTGATAATGAAACGAGGCGAGGCGTGTGGTGCAGTGGGTTGTGGATTGAGCGGTTCAAACCCCACTGCAGTCAGCATGTCGTTGTGTCCCTGGGCAAGACACTTCACCCCCAAATTGCTCCTGTGGGGATTGCCCACAGTATTGAGTATGTAAGTCGCTTTGGATAAAAGCGTCTAACAAGTGACATGTAATGTAATGTAATGTAATGAAACCATGTGGTCACTATAGCTAAATGCAGCTTCCCAAACTAGTGTCCTCCTCCTATCAGTGACATATTTCTTCAGAATACAACTACGAAAGTGCATACAAGGACAAGAAAAGTATGACTCTTCCCTTCCCATAGTTGGCTTCAATGGGAGAGGTCTGACCTATCTCACACTCTGATGGAGCAAAGGGACCGAGCCATCTTTTATTTGAACTTGAAAAACAATGAGTCAGACATCAAACGGGTTGCAACTTCTTGGCTTGTCACTGGAGGGGCTGATTTCCCAGAAAGGCAAATAATCACTCACACTTCACCATGGGTTATTTCGTGAATCTGTGGTCAACTTTTAGATAATGTGGACATAATCTGGATTTGGCTTTCAGTTCTCTAACAAATTGAACTTATGAATCCATCATCATTATCAATCCTGAAAATATGCAACCAAAGCAAAACAGAATGAGGCGGTGTAGATGATGACAGGGAGCGCATCAGGCCCCGGGGCAAACCTCTGTGACATGAGCGTGCATGTGCAGCAATTTAATGACACATTGAAACAAATGAGATGTTCCCGTCTGAATCAGTCAGCGGAACTCCAGTGGTGGGAATTAACTGCATTTACTCAAGTATTGTACTTAAGTGCTTTTTTGACAATGTACTTGAGTTTTTCCATTTTATTCTATTTTATACCTTTACTCCACTATATTTCAGAGGCAAACAATGTACTTATTACTCAACTACATTTATTATATATACAACACATATATGCTAATATGGTACAATGCTGTATTGCTAATCTACAGTATTTCAACCATCTAACTTTGGTCCAAAATTACAAACTACAACACTAAAATGCTCTTACATATATAAAAACAGGGTAATATAATAAACATAATAATATGATACTGTGAAAATAGCCATTCTGCAAAACGAGTGCTCAAACTTCTGTACTTTTAAGAAGGGAACATTTTGAAATCAGGACTTTTACCTGTAATGGAGTATTTTAGGACCATAGTATTTGTACGTTTACTTAAGTAAAGGATCTGAGTACTTCTTCCACTGCTGAACTGAATCAAAAACAAGCCATACTTTAAAAGACAAAAACATATCAAACCCACCCTATACTTTTGGAAATGAATTTAATCATTATGAACACAAAGTGACACGTCTGGTGTCTGGCTCGATGACACGCGCGGCGGTGACCTCTTTCCTGACTCATAATTAATGTAAGACTACATGGAGAGGTGAGGGAAATCCCTCCCCCAGCAGGGTGGGGTGATGGCGGGAGTGTCCGAGCTGCAGGAGTCACAGTGTGGAGGAGATGAAGTTCAGGACGCAACACAAAGTGGATGTAAAGAGAAAATACTACCGTGATTGGAAACGTTTATACGGGAGAGGACTCTATAACGACTTTGCATTTACGTCGAAGATATCCCATTTTTGGCAAACACATAATTTGCTCGAGTGCATCGATACGCAGGAAAGATAATTACTTTCCAAATAACTTCAACTATCGTCCATCAACCGGGATGTATAGATGAGACAAGTTACTCCATCAGGTGAGTTAAATTACTCTTATCTGCAGCAGTATCAGTCATTGAAGACACTTTTTCCTACTAGCTTACCTGCTGGTCTATAAAAGTGAATCATTCAATTCAACTTTGGGAAACTTTTCCAAAACAGGAAAGCTGAAATTGCAAAAAAAAACTAATTGTTTCAACTTAAATAGTGTTTAAAAGTGTTTACATTTTGAAAAAATAAGAATATCCAATAGGTCCACATCATTGTGTATTTATTAATCTTGGATACACCTCCCACATCAAGATTAAATGACATGTTAAACTTCTGGATACATTTGTAAGCTTTTACATCGAGATGTTTAACAGGCTACACTCACTAGAGATGTATCCATTCAGATATTATGGTTGTAGTCAATCATACTTATAAACATGTATCGCACATGATGTATTAACAACAGTAACTGCCACAGCTGTTTGTTTAGTATTAACATGACAATAACAAAGTAGTTGTAATCTTATCTACAGTTTATTCTCCTTATACAAGTCTGTGTTATTTATATTCTCTTATATGAAATCTGCTACCTTAGCTAGGACAATTAAGGAATTAAATGTTAGTTATGCAGTTTTTTGTTCGATATGCACCTTTTTAACTAATACTTTTATATGTAAGAGTCCTCCTATATATATCTTTCTTAGATAAAGTATCCAAAATGTTGTTGAATGTAACTTTTGTGACTTTAAAGTGTTGAAAATAACTTTTAAAAACATTTTCTCTATCTTGCAGGTCTTTCAGGAGGCTGTAAGATGCCAGCTGTTACCCTGCCAGGTTAAGCTTCCTCTGCTGTGTCCAGTGTTGTGGCGCCCTCTGCTGTCTGACCCAGGAAGGCCAAAGAAAGGCCAGTCAGGATGGGGAACATAGTGGAGGAGGGGATGAACACTGTCATCGTGAGCCACTACAACAACTCAGGGAAGTGGGAACGGCCTCGCAGCAGCGGGGCCTGCAAGATGGCCGTGCTGCTCTTCATCTGCGTCCTCATCGTCCTGGAGAACGTCACGGTGCTGCTCGCTCTCTGGAGGAACAAACGCTTCCACAGCCGCATGTACTTCCTCATTGGGAACCTGGCGCTGTCAGACCTCTTGGCCGGCGTGGCCTATGTGGTCAACATCTTCACGTCGGGACGCAACACCTTCTTCCTGACCCCGGTGCAGTGGCTGGCCAGAGAAGGCAGCATGTTCGTGGCCCTCAGTGCGTCCACCTTCAGCCTCCTGGCCATTGGGATTGAGAGGCACATGACTATGGTGCGTTTGCGTCCCTGTGAGACAGCAGGTCGCGGGAGACTTCTGGGACTGTTGGCAGCCTGCTGGCTTGTGTCAGTGCTGCTCAGTGCCTTGCCAAGCCTGGGGTGGAACTGCCTGGACAATATGGCCTCCTGCTCCACCGTGCTGCCGCTCTACGCTAAGAGCTACGTGGCCTTCTGCATCAGCGTCTTCAGCGCCCTGCTGGTGGCCATCATCATCCTGTACATCAGGATCTACCGCCTGGTGACCTCCAGCGGCCGCAGGGTGAGCAGCCGGCCGTCAGAGCGCTCTCTAGCCCTGCTGAGGACAGTGGTTATTGTTCTGGGAGTGTTTGTCATGTGCTGGACGCCCCTCTTCCTCCTGCTGCTGCTGGATGTTGGCTGCAGCCCATATAAATGCCCCGTGCTCTTCCAGGTGGATTGGTTCATCGCCCTGGCTGTGCTCAACTCGGCCCTCAACCCTCTGATATACACTCTGTCCAGCAGGGAGATGAGGGTGGCCTTCTTCAGGCTGCTGTGCTGCTGTCAGACCAGCATGGAGCACACAGGGACCGCCGTGCTGGGAAACCCCAACCTGGGAACAGTCATCCCCACAGCGGAGAACAGCAAGACCAGTGCAGGGGGGGGCAGTGGGCTGGGGAAGACCACGCTGCAAAGAGGGAAGGTTCCCATACCTATGCACTCTGACAACAAGCATGGAGACCCCTCAGCCACTGCTCTGCCACTCCCCTCTGGACCTGCAGACCTGCTCTCAGCTGTGCTCGTGAAGGCACTGCCGCCACTCAACAAGTTCTGAGTGGAAGCACATTGTGAGGAGTTACAGTCACACAGGAGTAGACTTAGTACTAGGGCTGGGCGATAGGGATTAAATACAATATCACAACATTTCTGATCAAATGCATTCGATATTGCGATGATGATGTAGGATTGGTGCTTTCATAAAGTATTTACACAATGAGATTTTTGCGAAATAATCATTGTGTATGTGGATATATTGGCTAAGTGGCCTTAATAGAAAAGTCAGAAACAGTTTGGTTGGTTCAAAAAACGACATCACATCAGCAAATGACAAGTTATAATAATAAAGATAACTAATGTAAGATATCTATTATATCTAGTCTCATATCAATATAATATTGATATATTGCCCAGCCCTACCTTGAACTGACATTGTCCTGCTATCAGCCACTTTTTGTTTATGCACTATGGATCGGATGAAGTAATGATATTCAGATAAAACCAGATAAATGCAGATAACAATCTAGATCATTCAAAGCCACTATTTATAACAACTCAATGATATCATTCACAACACCAGAGTTACTTGTTTTTGTCTAACACAATGATTTATGTTTCACATTTCAAAAATAACAAGCACAACAGTTTCATGGACATGGGTTAAAGCAAGCACCACATTAAATATGTTGTCCTCATTCATTTCTGTGAAACTTGGTAATGTTTTAAACAACAACACTATAATTAATTGTATAAATGTCAATGTGTTCATTTTTACTATGTCATTATAAGCAGAAATTATCAAATTGGAGCACTTGTTTTCCATGTGCCATATGCAAATACTCTACCTGTAATACTACCTGTATTTTGCATCACACCTTTACTTTGTAAATTATGTATTTTCTGTGAAAACATTTCCCATTTTAACACTATCGGTATACTTGTGTAGTATACTTGTTTGGTATATTTTGTGTGCATAAAACCCCTCATGGTACTAGGATTTGGGTAGGATTTGAGATGCACTGTGAGAGAAATCCAAAGATGTGTTTGTCAGACCAGCGGCCTCATGAGGCTGTGATACTCATTACACACCAGAAATCAAAAGTGTTGGAAGAATAAAACATGTCGAGACAACATTGTTATTTCCAGAGTCTCACCACTAATGGACAAGCGAGTAAAGACTGTCTTGAGGGTGGTGCTACAGGAAAAGTGATTTACTCAAATCAGTAGGGTTTAACTTCTGTATGGCGGCCATGTTTTGCCATTTTAGGCTCAGTCCTATATTTCTAGAACTGACTCCTTTTCCATGTCTTTACTCTGTCAGCATCATCTGAATAAGTGTGGCTAAAAACAACACTCATTGACATGTTTGCTTCTCATCAGCACATCTAGAAACCACTCACACGTCAACTAACCACTATAGCGATAGGAGTGCTGGATGTGAATTATTTAATGGTGGTAGACTGCAAATGATATTCTGCCTAGGGTGGTGTAGTGCCTGATACCATTATATAGCAAATAAAATAAAATCCTATTCCCTTTTATGAGATTTTCATACGTGTCCTGTTTTTATATTAAATCGATGTCTTGCCTGCTTTCAACCCCCTTCCTCTCATCCTGTGTAACCGTGTCATTGCTGCTCCTCTGCAAACATTATCAGGATAAATATTCAGGAAAACCAGATAGTGATTTTGTCCGTATATTTTGTGCGCCAAATGAATGGTAAATGTTTGCTCGGATCAGTCTGTTGTAGCCACATGAAAGCCTAAAGGGACAGTTGATCAAAAAATCGAGAATACATATTTTTCCTCTCACTTTAGTTCTATTTATCAATATAGATTGATAAATGCCAAGTTTTTTAGGTACAGTATTAGATAAAGAGATGTTGGCCTTTTCTTTTGATGTAAATAAACTCTGCTTAATGGATTCTAATGACACAGCCTTTGGTGCTTAAAGCCTATAAAGAAAAGACATCTGAAAACTCAACGGGAATGTCTCTGTTCAGAAATCACGACACAGTTAATGCATGTTAAACACACAAAAATAACATTAACAATAGTCAATTAACTTTTTCTCAATGGAGTAATTATTTACATTTGAAAACTAAAGGAAATATTTTATCCAGAAGTCATGACCTTATAACTTATAATAATCTACAGTCCTTTTCGGAGGGGTTTCATTAAGGACCTATTTTCTTTCTACCAAAACACACCATGCTTGTGTCAGCATTCGATTTAAAGAGACCCTATTATGCTTTCACTTTCCAGTAGTGTGTTGTGTAGGTTTTTGTGCACGTAAATGGTCTACAAAGGCTAAAATCCCAAAGTTCAGAGCACTTTTTGAGTATTAAAGCATGTGAACATGTCGCAGTAGAGGCACAAAATACAAATATGAACCTGAAATTGTGTACAAAATAAAATAATCCTTGGCTCTCATTAGTTTGCTCAGGTAAACTAGGCGTATAAGAGCACAAGCCTCTATTCCATGACTAGAAATACGCTGATATGGTTGGTGGGTATAGAAAATAGTTCCTACATGAAGCTGCTCACAACCATGTCTGTCGATTCTTTTAGAGTAACAGTGTCGTGATTTCTGGATAGAGACATTTCAGTATTTATTTTGTCCTTTTGCACCACAAACTGAGTGCAATGTAGTTCCATTATATTCCTGGGAAGTTTCCAGATTTCGCAACTACACACACATCTAGATGTAGAAAGAAAGAAAATAATTGCTAGGTTATGTTAACTGTCCCTTTAAGCCATACATATATAAATGTCAGATTATCATTTGCTTTTCAAACAGAAGATAAATGTCATATGATTGAACCTACTGCACTCATCTAAAATCCTGATGGTAAGCTCACTGATGTTCTCTTATTGCCCTTCATAAGTAGACCTGGGTCAGCCTGTGATGAATAATGCAGAGAAACTCTTGATAATTATTTTAACTAGGAGTTCTCACCTCGCCGAGGTCAGGTATTAGTCATGAAGGATATTCATTTTTCTTTGAAGAGCTTCCTGAAAAATCTACCGTCATGGTATAAAGTAACACCTCCAGTTATTGAGAATGTTAAATGAAGGAATGATTGTCCGAGGTTTTATTCATGTTATCCATTTAATGATAACAATGATGATTCAAACTGTGCACATATGAAAACGTTCACATTACACACATTTACAGGATGTGTTCAAACCAGAAGAGTTCCCGATGTGGAAAAAAGGGTTTAGTTGTTAGTGTTATTGACTGTGAGAATAGCTCAGATACTTCTTCAATACTTATGATGTCAATACTTAATGGATGCGTTGGTTTTTCCGAGAAACCTGCATCAGTGAAGGTTACTTTGACTTGAATCACTAGATGGGCTGATTGTAGCAGAGTTTTTGTTTGTTTATACCACATTGCACAGCTCAGATTAGACCGGAGCTGACAGACTGGCATTTCATACTCACCTGAGCTAAAGGATGTGTCTCTGCTCAGCACCTCCGGATCTGATGGAAAAAGACAGCGAGGACGCAATACCAGCCAAGCTTTTCCAGCTTAAAGGTCACTTGCTGTTTCCTGTCAGAAATGTTCGAACACCCTCTTTCCTGAATTAGCCGGGGATGATGCTCGAAGTATGACATCTGGAACATTAGGAAATGCCAAAAGTCAGTGAATCTCTCTCCTTTTGCTCATTTTGTCTGTTTCCCCCTTCTATTTCAACACCATCCTGATCCAAATCCTAATTAGATTGAGTCTGATTCAAATGACTATGTTGTCAGAAAACAGTTTTGCAACAAAAGAAAGATGAATAAAATCCAGTAGGTTTTAACTCTTCAAAGCCAAGTGAACGTACAAGAGAAGACTCACTGCTCAAAGGATAGCGGCACATTATCTTTTCTCACATTTGGACTGTTTATGTTGTAAAAGGTATTATCATTTCAATGTATACACACGATACATACTGCCATCTGTCCGTCCTGGGAGTCAGACTCATGATGAAAGGCATTGTTGAAGCTTGAACATCAGTAGAAGTAAAAGACAACCACTAACACATTTCAAGTGTGCCAGCTTATTACTTATTTGGCATCAATTAGACTTTGAAAATGCAAAACCGTGAGCCAGAAAACTCTGTATTCGCAATCATTCAAATCGAGAATGATTTCTTGGCAAACCTGTGTGACATGGAATGGATTCCCAAATAAAATAAAAGAGAAGGTCCTGATTCATTTAGAAAAAAACTTCCAGTAACTCCAAAAAATTATGGATCCAGAGCAAAACATATACAAATAATGTGTAGTCAAGTTGTGGTTATTATGAGAAAATAGTGATTCACATGATGAAAATGAGGCTGAAAGACAAAGTGTTGAACATCCCAATGGATATTATCAGTTTCACCATCCCTTCCTTCAATGTTCGTCTAAAAAAATACCTCACACATGTTTTTAGTAAACATGAATACATTCCTTTTCATTTTGATCCTCTTTACGTCCCCCATGACAGATTCCATTTGTTCAAACATCTGAAACAAACACCGTTTACCGGATGCTAACTGGGTCAAACACCTTAATAAATCATGTTAACTAAATAACCGCCACCAGTCTTCTTTGAAGGATTTAGACACGGTGGATTTGTCATTCTCTGTGCACAATGCTGATTTGCATATGACTAATGTGAACACGGCGGAGGACAAGAGAATCGCACCACCCCCTGTCATCATGATCCTGGCTTTACGCTGGCGAGGAAGTGTGCATGCATGTGTGTGTGACCATTTGCACGTGTCAGTGTAGTGTGTGTGTGTTTTTGAGAGGAAGAACAAAGACTCCATCTGGTCCGAGCCTCTGAATGTGCCAGTATGAAACACTTGTCACTCTGAAGTCCCGTTTTAAAGCAGCTCGGAGGTGGAGTGGGGCCAGGAGGAGAGCAGCGAGGGGTCCTGTTTGAGGCAAAGACCCTATCTGAGGCCATTCTCTCCACCAGTGTGATTTGAACCACTTTCACCAGAGGTGCACACTCTCATTCATGCGGTGTGTGATGACTCTCCTCCCTTACCTTCACCTCCACGGCTCTCCGACACAGTGTAATTACTTTCTGCCACAAAGAGAGAGGAGACCCAGGCAGATTTCGGTGATAAGCTCCACGGGGATCAGAGAGCTTTATTCAGGGAGCAGCTGGGAGGAGCGAAGGCAAAGGTCACATCGTAGGAGGATATCTGAAGGAACAGGCTGAGACTTGGATTTGTAGAAAATCCTCCCAGCATCCCCCCCGACACCCAGCTGCCGTGAAATCTCCTGTCCAGTGCTGATCAAGAAGACCTGAGATAAGGGATACTAAAGTTAGAAAAGTCATTTTCTTTTATCTTACTCCTGAAGCAACAAAAACATCCTTTCCTGGGATGTCTTATTATACGGGAGTCCTGATTTGTGCCTTGGGCTGCAACCAGGGTTCGAGTTATGTGGGAGCCAATGGGAGCTGAGCTCCCATAAGGAGGGGTCTGAGCTCCCACGGACGGAGTGAAATCATACATCTGTGGGGGTCGCTAATACATTACCAACAACCATTATTTTAATCACAAATAATGCATGTGTCAATGTAATGAGTATTATTTACGTTAACGAGGTAAATAGGCTAAAAGAAAAACATGTTTTCCAAAAGAACTACGCATCTCTTGAATGACAATATGCCTGCGCTGCACCTCCAAGGTGCGCAATACATTATTGCGCAATCTATGCCTGTGAGCGTGCTGCGCGAGCCGAGATGATGTGTGTGTGCGTAGTTGAACCTTTTCATATCTAATTTTGTAGCAAGTAGAGGGCTGCTGCTGTGTGTGTGTGTGTGTGTGTGTGTGTGTGTGTGCGTGCGTGTGCGCCCGCGTGCGCGTGCTTTAGTTTTAAAGACCGCCATAGAGCTCAGTTTATAACTCGAACCCTGGCTGCAACTCACATTTATTTTCATTCCCAATTTATATCTCAATCATTTTTTCAATTAATTATTTCATTGGCTAGCCTCTAAGAGGGAAAATCTCAATTTCCCTGAGCCTTAGGTCATGTTAAGGAAAAGGAAACAGCAACCACCTAAATAATGAATAGTTGGTCAACTAATTTTCTTTCAATTAAATAATTGTTTCCGCAAATAATCTGTTTTCACAGCAGGAAACTGATCCTGGACATGAAGATAAATATGTTGATTTTACAGGCGAACAGTAACGTAATCGTGCTTCGTATTAATGTTGGACGATGATGATGTCTTTACTCATGTGCTCTTCATTCCACCTTAAAAAAACTTTAGGCATTTTTGTCCGTGCTCTGCATTTCATTACAGAAGAGAATACATTTAAGTATGTCTTAAAGCTGCCTCAGTGCGTCCCATCCAGTGGCGTAATTATCGACGGTGCAGCCGGTGCAACGCACCGGGGCCCAGAGCTGGCCAGGGGCCCATACAATTTTTTAAAAATATTTTTTATATTTTTTTGGGGCCCCAATGGCATTGACCGGTTCACGCAGTCTTCAAAGTAACCAAGCAACCTAAATTAATTTGTAATTTGTCTGTCCAATGACCTTGCTCCCTTTCATGTCATGTGATACCTTGCGTGACGAGCGAACCGTTTAATCAACCTGTACTGTACTGTAGCTAGCAGCAGCAAGTTCGGCAGCATTATAAAAAATGTAATAGCTTGCATTTATAATGTACAGCAAACCAAAGCACAAGAGTGGCGCTCAAAAGAGAAAGGACAAGGGAGAACAAGGAGATGTAACAGCTAAAATGACAAAATTAGACCGTTTTTTTGTCATACATCGTCCTCGAAATCGAGCGCTAACGTTAGCAATGTTGACGTGCAGCGGCAGCCGGAGCCGGAGGCTAACGATAGCTCACCTGCCTCACCACCATCATTGCCATCTAGCTCCACAAGTGAAGCTGTATCCGTGGCCGTGGCTGTGCAACCTTCTTCTCCAGCCAGCCAGGAGGAGAGGCTGGATTTGGCTGTGCCCGGCGGTGGTCCAACAGTTCCCCCAAGGGCCCCAACCGATAGGGGACTCTATGGCGCTATTGAGACCCCCGACGCCAAGATCAAAAGCTATATTATAGCAATCGGTCCATGTAGGCCTACCGGCCCATTCCCCAGAGACAAACCTCAAGGAAACAGGTGTAATCCTCTTCTTAGTTCGCTGTGCCGTTGTCAGGCTGTGGTGGTTTGAGGCCAGGGCAGGCTGTTGTTGATAGCCTACATGTGGTGCTTCTGAGTGGTTGTGTATGTCCGTGCGTGTGTGAGCGCTTATGTTTGGGGCGATGGGGGGGGGGGGGGGGGGGGGGGGGGGGGGGGGGGGCCAATCACAACCTTGTTACGCCACTGGTCCCATCTCTTATCAAATTTGAAACTATCATTCATCAGATCCCAGGACTCTAACTCCTGATACTGAATGAGTAAATGAACCTGAGTGGACTGCCTTCTAGTACTTTGAATTATTCATCCAATTGCAAATGGTTTGACCTTTTTAAAGATTAATGTATTTTGCTGTTTCTTATCTTGGTTCCATTTCTTCTACTCTAGGTCTTTTTGCACGACAGATGTTGACCACCTGATACAATTAAACAGCCCTTACAACCTTCCTATCAATGCCATTCTATCGTAACAGATAGGTGGCAGGAGCGGATAAGCAATCACTTCTAAATTCTTCCCGTTAATATCTCCCTCTCCCCAAATCCCCCCTAACAGCAGCTGCTTCTCTCCGAACCCCTTCCTGATGGCAGTCTTCTGGCCGGGCCTGACGGCATGCACACACCTGCTCTCTCCGACCTCCAATCTATCTTTTCCTCTCCCGCCTGCCTGTTGGCCACGACTGCTGGGATTAGCGTGTCTGGGATGGTGGATCAGTGAGAAGGAGGACGGCGGCCTTTTAGTCTGACATGCGTGTCCCGTGCCTCTCTGGTGGCTTTGAGAGTCCTGCCTCTGATGCACGTTCAGCCTGGAGGTGTGTGTGTTGTGTGAAAGAACAACTGGAGGTGGAGACGACCATGATAAGCTTCCTCTGTTCAACTCATGAAAGATTTACAAGTTGGCTTTTGAACTGACTCTGTCAAAAACTCACATGAGAAATAAATAAGCAACAAATGTGTCCCCAAACTTTTATGAAGAACAGTGCTTAATGATTACCTTTTCCTTTAAAGAGCCCTGTTATGGTAATGTTCAGGTTCATATTTGTATTTAGTGTCTCTACTGTGACATGTCTCATGCTTTAATGTTCAAAAAGCTCTTTATTTTTCTCATACTGCCTGTGCTGCAGCACCTCTTTTCACCCTCTGTCTGAAACCAGAGCCCATTCTGCTCTGAATGGTTAGCTGGCCGGCTCTGTTGTGATTGGTTAACTGCCAATCACGTACAATGTGTTGAGCACTAGCCAATAGAAGCGCGAGTGTTACATAGTGATGTCACTATGTTACATAAGTTAACATAGGAGTCCAATGGAGGAGTGGGATTTGGGATCTTAGCCATTGCAGACCATTTACATACACAAAAACCTATAACACACTACAGGAAAGGGAAACCCCCAAAATAATAATAGGACCCCTTTAAAAGTTTTAAGATGGACATTGAAATCAAAATATTTTAGTTTTTTTGTTGGTGAGTTTTAATAGAAAACTTAGATTTCCTGTAATAGTCCCATTTTTATGTCAATGCTTCATTTGCAAATGGTACTGCTTCTTTTACTTTAACTTGATTATGTTTCAGCAGGACAATGGTTTATATTTCTTTGTTTACGGCATTTTGACTTTCTCATAATAAGAAACGCACACGTGTTATTAACAGCATCTTTGGCTCTGCTCAACTCAAGTGTCACAGTAAGGCATGACCAGATGAAAGTACCAGCACCCTCAAACAGGAAAATGGAATTCAGCACCCATTGATTTTATGGGAACACCTGTGCTTTTAATACTGCAAAGTGTCACAACTTCTCTTTAAAAAGGTATGAGAACTCTTTTAGGCATTGCATGTGTGTGTGCATGTTATGTGGTTTCCTAAAATGTTCTCTGGCTCTGCGGTGATCACAGGTGTTCATTCCTCCGAGCCTGTCTGATGGATTAACAGCTGCCGTCACCGTGTAATCGCCGACACCCCCCAGATCTGACATTGCCCACACTTAGATTCTGATGTGACAGCTGCACATACACACACACACATTTTACAATTTACACACACCAGAATTGTTATAAAATGCTGCGAGGACAGTGCCATTTGTTCCAACTACACAAATGTGCTCATGAAATTAGAGCTTTGCCTTAGGTTTTATAAAGAATTAGCTAATAAAAAAAAGCTGAAATACTGAACAAAATAAACAGAGAGAAGGTTAGAGGTATACAAAACCCAGAGAAATAAGAGTGTGATATTTGTTTGATTTTAACATGCTGCTCTGCTACTGTCGTTATTATTCATATCCCTCCCCAGGGAGCCTTGTTTGAAAAATGGGACTATAGCAGCCCCCCCTCCATGTCACCGTCTCTCTCTCTTACACTCATAAACACCCACACACACACACACACACTTGTTTGGCGTCTCCCTCCTCCTCCTCCTCCTCCTCCCCTCATCTCCCTCCTTCATTCTTTTTTTTCCTCCCTTCACTCTTTTCCCCAATAGAGTGATCCGGCTCGTCTCCTCTCTCCGTCACGCGGGTAATCAGCCTCTGCTATTTCATTTGGCTCAGTAATGAAAGCAATCCCAGTGCTTTTCACTGAGGCGCAGCCCAAATAATGAGGGGCTGCCTCACCCTCCCCAGCCACACCTCACCCCCAGTCCTCTACCTCTCTCTCTCTCCCAGCACTGCTGTCAGTGGATGAGAGAAAGCAAATGTGTGCATTTTTTGTGTGGAGCACGCAATCTTCCAGCCAAGTCCTTTGTGCCTCTTTTCTTCTTTCTGGGAGAGTCTAATGAGTCCATTGTATAACATGTCATCACTTCAACTCTAAATCTGAATTATTTTGTTCTTATTTAAATGAGAGAAAAAGGATTTTGCTATTTAAATTGTTTTTGGTTCATTTTTAGAGGCAAAAAGAGGAACAAATATACAGTTTTCACATTAAAACAAGCAAACGTCATACGCTAGTCTGTACATTTAAATATTTGTGTGTAGCAGTCGAGTTTAGTTTTTCATTATTTCCTCCCACGACTCATCAGTAAACCCCTTTGGGAGGGTCCCAGCCCTCAGGGTGGGAAGTAGTGATCTACATAAAGATCTAAATGTAGAATCAACATTTAGATCAAATGAGATGCTTCAGCACAGTGGGTACATTAAACATCCTGTCCTCTTTTATTTGTGACAGAAAATGGCCATAATAATAATAATTAATAAAAAGAACTGATGATTTGAATAATTGTCTATCTCTCATTTCCAATTGTCATAAATGTGTTTAAATTGGCTCTCTTCTAAAAACTGTTTTTGCCACATGATGCTGCAACCAGGCAGCAGACATGGGATCCCATTCCAGATGGCACGCAACTCAAATACATTTCACCAAGCAGCATGTATTGACTTGGAGAGACGAGACAATCTGAGCTTGAATATGTAGGAAGTGTGAGAACGTGGCAGTCTCAAAGTTTTAGGGTTTGTTTTGAGAGGGTTTCATCTCTTAGCTTCAGACTTAGCCTACAGCTTAGCTACCGAGCCTCAAGTCAATGAAAAGAAAAGGACAGCATTGACATCTTTTTTTTCTTCTTTAACAAACCTAGCAAGCAACCAACAAGAGATACAGGTCAACAAGGTCAACACAAGTACCGATACAACACAGCTTCTCTGTTGCTCACAAGTAACATGGAGAAAAGCAAATTCTCAACATACAGCAGCAGGACAGTGACGAACAGAAGTTTGTGTCTTTGTGTAGAAAAGCATCTGAAATATAACTGCTGTTAGTAAAAAACCTTATATAATTGAAAATAGCAGTTGTTTTGTGAATTGTCCAACATTTAACAACAGTGTTGTATGAAGAGGGTTATCTTATACAATGTGATGATCCATATAAACATGAAAAATCTGCAAAATATGATTAGTGAGGTTTTCACCTAACAACAGCAATATCTTTTACCAGTGTCAATGAGGTGTTTTTTTGTTGAACAGCAGTAATTAAATCCAACTCTCCTGCAGGTCTCCTGTAAACTGGGGCATCGGTACATCCAGAGAATACAGACTTTCTCCCAGCTCTGCTTACTTCCTCTGCATTTCAGTCAGCTATGTAAGAAATGTAAGAAAGAAAGGGAGGATTTCACATGTCCCGCAGCCAGCCCCCTCAGTTCAGTGAGAGATGAGAGAGAGAGGAGTTACAGCAAAGGTGGCCTAAATTTCAGGTTTTGCATTTCATGTGAATCGATCTCCTCCGGATGTTAGAGACACTTGGCACGGGTACAACAGCAGTGGTGGGTGAGGGCATTTGCCCCCAGTGTGTTGAATCATCAAAAACTCCAACTAGCTTGGGACGATCCAGTCAAACATTCAAGGTTTACGTGTCTGATCACAATGGCGTCCAGGAGGAGCGTCAGAGCGTCTGCACGAGCACGGGGAACAGCAGGGACAGATGCTCGGCACCTCGGATGGGGAGTTTGTGCGTGGTGTAGAAGTGGATGACTTCTGGGATGGTGTCAAAGTGAGGGCTGTTCTGTCCCAGCACGTACTTGCCGTCTTTATACTGGGTGAACTTCATGTGCATGAAACCCTGGCAGCTCCTGTGGGGAGAAAACAGAAATAATGGTTTGAGAACGGGAGGAGACAAAAGAAGTGTGGGAGAGATTCAATATGAAAGTGAGAAAGGAGTGTGGGAGAGGATATTAAATGTGGGGCACATAAAACCTCACGCAGCTGACACCATGGAAATGACAACCAGGATTTATGTTCCCTTCTTGTTCCTGCTCTTTGAGGACAGGAATATAACCGAGATTTAACACCATGTCACAAATTAGGAAGGACAGGGCTTTATGATGGATGAGCGGGTGGTGTAATAGGACTTGAAAGGAAAGACAAAGCCATTGGGAGTGAA
>CM062270.1:30319187-30374187 GCA_031216635.1 Dissostichus eleginoides | reverse complement strand
ATAACTTTATGTTGATAATACTGATTCTATTCTATTCTCTTCAGATCAAGAGTCAGAGCTACTAAGCTCCCTTTCTTTGGAACCAACTTCCTGTTTTCATTAGGGGAGGCAGACGGTGTCCAAACTTTTAAGAGTATGCTGAAGACTTTGTTTTAAAAGCTGGTTTAAGATTACCCCAAGTTTTTCCTACTGTTCTTTTTTTTTTATTGTCTTTTTGTTTTACATTTTAATTTGTATTTGACATTCTATCTTGCCTTTTTATTATTTTCTTTTAATTGTATTTATCTTGTAGCACTGTCATTCGTGTTCTGTAAAGCCCACTGAGACAAAAGTGTTTTGTGATATTGGGCTATATAAATAAACTTTGATTTGATTCTGGAGCTAATTATGTAAACAGACTGTTTTACTTACCCCTTCTGTGCAGTATCTTGGCAAAATTCAATCTACAGAACTTGTAATTAAACAATAATTGTAGCACAGCGCTTCTAAAAACCTTGAAATGAACACAGCAGTCTCCCTAATTCACACAAAGCTTTTCATGCGTGGATGATGGTGGAGGGGAATGTGGTAAGAAAAGAGCTTTAAACCCAAAGAAAGCAACAGGCAGGTGGTGCAGATGCGCCTGCAGGGGGGTTAGGATGGAGGTAGAGCAGATGTAGAACAACAGCATGGGTCATGGAGGTCAGGGTGACTGTATATGTTGAGATAAGGTGAGGCAGGGAAGGGGGAGGGTTGTTTTCAGGGTGGGAGGTCACCTTGCTCTCTGGCGGTGGGCTCCTCCTCCAGATGACCCACCGGCGCGGGCCAGGGCAACTCGGACAAATCCCTCATTTCTAATAGAGGAGATGGGAGAGGGGAGATGGCGAGAGAAAAAGCGGCAGAGTAAGAAAACAGCAGATGGGCTACATCAAAGTGAACTAAAGGAAGATGTGCGAGAGAAGTGATGAAGAAATCAGGTGCACGATCTGAATGTGAGGAGGAGAGAGAAGTGAGATGTGGAAGGGGGTTGAGAGTGTGTGAGGGAATGACAGAGATGTTGGGTCGTGAGATGTTATTAACGCTACCTCCTGTCATAAAGAGAAGTCATATACTCTCTTTGCTTCATCACTGGGAAAACATATTCTTCAGATGCTATATTTGCAGTAATTTATCATGAGTGATAAGAGAGGACAGGGGAAGTCAGACGCTGCATTATTTATAGTCACTTGAACGAATCCACTTTGAGAAACTGTGCATCCCACAGTGCGGTGTGACAGAGGAAGTGAGGAGCGTGTGGGCAGAATAATGCTCCGCTCACTGTCCTACCTACAGTAGGAGAGCACAGAAGGTGCACAGAAACTGAAAATAGCTCATTATCTACCATAGCAGGCAAGCATCTACTTTAACAGTCATTACTGCAGCCTTACACACACACACACATTATGCCAGTTTCACACCGTACGTTCAGCTCCTGCTCACGGCGCAAGCGGATTACAAAACAAATAAAAGGGAAAGAGGGGTGACATCTTAATGAGCCGGCAAATCCAAAGACCCTCAAGACCTGCGACATCAAAGGGCCATTTGAATGGGTGTTTGAGAGGGACCCAGGCTGTACATACATGCCTCTCTCCCTCCCTGGTTAATTATTGAGCAGGCAGACACACTCCGCCACTTTCTCTGGCTCTCTGTGAATTATTGATGCATGGCGCAGCACAATGGCCCCATCTGGAGTGGGCCGCACCTCCGCTAAAGCCAGGATGAAAGTGTGGCCTGGCACCCCTGAATGGGAGGACATGCAGGAACACACACACACACACACACACACCTGACACTCAGAAACACCTCCGCTGCCACACTCTGCAGCCTATCCCCCTCACCACCACATCACATTTCACACCTGTAATTCTCGAGTAGAACTGAGAGAGAGGCATTAGAAAGAGAGAAGGGTGTAAATGAGAGGCACACAAAAGCAAGTGAAGAGTAACAAGAGGGAATGGAGAAAGCCAAGACAATTTATTACGGATCAGAAATGTGCTCAGCCATCAAAGAGAGAGATAGGCTCAGGTGGTGGTGTTTCACAGAAGGATGGTGAAAGATTCTTCTTCCTTTTTTGATTTTTCATTGGCTGTGGTCTAACCACTAATGTCCAGTGCTCTCAAATCCTAAAATGTGTTTTTCCTCACTTAAATTGAAAGTGGTGAGATGATTTCCACAATTGTTTCCACTGTCTTATCCACATTGTTGATTTTGGCTTTGGACATGGCCGTTAAAGCATTTTCTTGTTTTTCTGGCATCCATTTTTAATCATCTTGGTCAACTCACAATGAATGGAATAGACAGATCACTCATCTACACAAGCTCTTAAACCCCGGTCTTTTGGGCACAGGGTATACATGGTTATATTGTCAAACATCATTCATCCCAGCATTTAACTACTCTAAAAAACGAGTAAAAAGAGAACCAGTAGATGAGAGCGTCCTAAAGTCCAGGATCCAAACCTTAATGCATCTCAACGAAGAAGATAAAACCATAAAGTAAAATGAAATAAATAAACAAAACTAAATAGAGAATTCAAATAATTAAAAACATGAGAGCTTTTTGTGTCCATGTTGTAACACTTAAGGTACCTAGGAGTCAGTTTTAAGAGTGGCAGCTTGAAAAGGCTGAATACCACACACACACACACACACACACACACAAACACACACACACACACACAGTCAATCATTCCCTAAAAGGGAACATCTGGCTCCCATTCATTTCTAATGGGGCAACCTGTGGATCTCTCTTCCAGAGAGGGCTAAAAGTGCTCTGCTTTGTTCACCAACACAAGAGACACACTAATGGTTTACGAACAAAGGCGCGCTCTCATCTGCACTCGAAGCCCATAGTGATGATTTGTGTTAAAATCCTCTACACTGTATTCATCGTGTGCTAAAACAAAGACGTGTGTTTTCCATCACTTCTGCCTCCCTTTGAAAGCCAGCTGATACAACAGGCGACAGCAATTCAGTCAATTGTGGTCTCCCAAAATCCCACATGTGCCTCAACTACCTGCTAACAATTACCAGAAATGTATCTGAGAGGGGGGGGGCGAGCAGACCTTTCACCTTGAATGACGGATAACTGACATTCCGAGCACACCAGCTGTTTTCTGTGTCTGTGAGTAGACAAAGACAATAGAACAGCTTCATCAAGTCCATTAATGAAGACATCTGTTTTTTTAACAGCCCTGGCATCCCATCTTTTTTCTGCCCACAAAGACCTTCTGCTGGGCGAAATGGCCGACATAAGGACAGACAATTAACACCTTCTGCCAGTGAAGAAGAAGGAAACACGCATGCATACAAGTTCTCCTTTCATAGTTTGGATCCACAGATGTGAGATTGAGATACATTTTTTCTAGATATTCATGTATCCATTCCTGCGCTTCCTGAAGCTCACTGCTTTCTCTGAGCTATAAATCCCTCTTTTTCTCATTGCCTCTCTTTCACCTAAGTTCCTCAAAGGGCATTATCTCTCTTTCCTTATTCCCTCGATCCTCTCCTCACCTCTCATGCCCTACTCCACTTCCATCACCTCTCAACTCGTCTCTCATATTGGTCGGGAAGAGGGAATTGCGAAGGACATGCCTTTTCATTAACGTCAGTTAAGGTTCACGCTGAAGGAGACAGAGACAAAGCGATGGGGAGAAGGAAAGAGGCAAGTGAGAGGAAATGAGACAAAGAGGAAAAGAGAGAGCAACAAGAGACCTTTCACTGTGCCAGTAAATTGATGAAGAGGCTGGGCAGAAGCCCCCAGGGCCTGCTTAGAGCAACAGAGAGCAGCATAACACCAGAAATGGAAATCTCCTTTTATATTTATTTTGCTCACCTTTGTCTGCAGACATACAGAAATACATTTGACTCTCCTATGGGGACTTACACACATGGAGCCTAGCCCAGGAAACCTTGTAGAGCACAAGTATCCAGACATGCAGACAGAACACATGCAATGAGGGATCATCCGTCACGGTGTCTTTGCAAGCTTTGCTAACCTCAGCTTTTGCCTCTGTATGCATTAACACTTTAAAGCACCCTTTAGCATCCAGCCTACAGTCCTATTTTACACAAGAATGGATTTGGTCTTCTAATACTGCTCTGTATGACTTTCTTGGCCCTCTATGAAAAACTGTCTTTCTTCCTGAATGTATCTTTGTTCCTACAAGAGGTAACTCAATTCCCCAGTTTTTAAACATCTGGTTGGTAAAAAAGCCTTGATTAAACAGCCATGCTAGCAGATCTGTGATGCTGCAAAGGCACAGCGGTGCTGACATCAGCATGTAACAACTCACAATGACATTAATAACATGCTGATGGTTGGTAGTTAGATTAACAGTTTATCATGCTCTGCATCTAGCTTTAACCTGCTAGCATTGTAACATTAGTCCATTAGCCCTAAAAACGTAGACTGAGAGAATGACGTTAGTTTTGAGGCCATTTGGTCATAAACCAAACCTTTGAACAGAGTAAAACTTTCACTTGATCATAGTGTGTTAGGGTCACAACAACTATGACAGTCAAATGCTCTGGGGAACATGAATATCTTTTCCAAATGTCATGCCCATCGAATGTAAAATGTCAACCTCTTTGTTGCGCTACTTGACAAGTTAGGGGTAACGAATGTCAGAAGGGTTCATCCTCTGAGCACCATGAATATCGGTTTGACAATCCATCCAGTAATTGTTGAGATGTTTCAGTCTGGCAACACTGACATCACTGTGGCTAAAAGCTCAATCTATATGCAGAGTACAGCAAACAAACAGGCATTTATTTGAAATTAAGCAATATGTTTATCACACAAATTGCAACAGAAAAGGAAAATAAACTATAGGATAACAAGGATACCCACTCGTGTTTTTGTGCTGCAAAGAGCTTATCTGAACAGACAAAGAAAGCATTTATTTAACCCTGGTCTTATTGTTATGACGCACACATTCACACTCGGGAGCTTCTCTGCACGGCGCTTATCTTTCTGTTTCCTAATGAGCAGCTGCACTGGAACAAGTGGAGGATAAGTGCTTTTCTCAATGGCGCCATAATAGTAATTTCTGGGGGTGGAAATGTTATTCATTCAACTTCCTCATCCAGATTGAGGCTCTCTAATCATCCGCACACTTCTCCACCTCAGGCCGACAATCATCTTCATCAACCGGCTCAGAGCTCCTCTAACGGACTATAAAACGTACAAACATGAAATACCTGAAACACCCGTTCATCTGCTCATTATGTGCGGGCTTCAGAGAGAGAATGAGATTGTGCCTTTCATTAGCTCACTAATTGGCGCTGAATGGTTGCAGGGACAATCTTTCACTGCTGGACTGTCTATTGACTTCCAAGAATGAATGACTCCGGTAATTCGAGCTGGACGTTTGTGAATGGTGACAGTTTTCTAACGCTGCAATTAAAACCCTGCAAACTGAGAGAGGCCTGTCACGTCCGAGCCCTCAGGCACCGCTAGAGTCACCCTCACACAGCTGGGGTTAGTGGACTCCATGTCCAAGGGAAAATACATAAAATGCTTTGGAGGCGAGCTTATTTCTGATACTATTTGAATAAAAGCAGCCGCATGCTATATTTACCCAGGCGATTACTTTTAAGCATGGATAAACTGTGAAATCCTAATTAGAGATTTGATTCAGAAGTGCATGAATGCTACGCACCAGCGATCCCCTCCCTCACCCATTTGTGCCAATAAGCACACAACCTCTTCTCACCCTTGAATTAGAGGGCCTGATAATCAGAGCTGGAGTTGAGAATCCACATGTGTGTGTGCATGCGCCTGTGTGAAGGTGATGATGAGGGGCTGCTGGCAGATTGCGATGCCCCCCCCCTTTGCCCCCTGCAGCAGGTTATCTGAGTGGCTGTGTCACATCCACGGGGAGCGGGGACAGCCCTGTCTCTGGTGTGAGAGAGTGCGCCTGTGTTGGCGGATGACGGATTGCACCCTGCCACAATGGCCCTGACTCCCCCTCCTCTCCCTGCATCTCACCTCGCCAAAGCCCCCGACCATTAATTCTCCTCGACGCCCCTCCCCTATGGAGCCCAGGGCCTCCACAAACATCCATTGAGATGCCACCAAACATACCATAACCTTGGACGTCCCTTTGCATTTCTCTCCCTCTGGCTCCCTCCACAGCCTATGCATTTTCTCTTTCTCTCCCACATCTCTTTCAATCTTTTCCATCTCTCTCCTCCCTCACATGTGGGCCGTGCCTAGCAACACTGAGTGGATCTGGGAATATGGATTAAACGTGAGAATGGAAAATACTGTTTGTGTGTTTACACTTCAGTGTTCTGGTCTGCTCGGACTGACAGCACGCCAGCTCAGAGTGCTGACTCCAAATGGAAAAAACAAGGGGTCATACGACTGGAGCGTTTTCCTCCACCGCGCTCTGTAATGGTGCTATGAGCACTGCTCTGCAGGAGCCCGTACTGTATGTGGCACAAAGAGGAACAAGGTCCAAAGGAAGAAAATGACAGAAAGAGCAGGGATGAGTTCTAAGTAGGTGAGAGGTGGTATTGGCTTTTAAATTAACTATCTTGCACCTCCTTTTGAAATCATCTCCGCTCTCAAATAAGTTACGGTGTCTCCTTGCTGCTCCTCTTAATGTGATTTGAGCCTGAACACGGTGTGAATGTCTCCGAGCGTGTGTGTGTGTTCAGACAATGGTGTGCTGACCATGACTCTCTTATTAGCACTGGATCAGTCATGCACATGCAGGCGTGTAATTAACTGAGGCGAGAGGGGGGGTGCACACAAAGGGGAGGAGAGGGGGAACGGAGGGGAGTGCATTCGAGGCGAGGTTGATTTATTATCCCATCACCTTGACCTTGGTGACTTGGAGATGCAGCTCAATTAAGCCGACTTGGCCTTGCATGCCTTACACTGATCCACTCCTAAATGACCCATCAGTCCAGTTCTGTTTCTCCTCACTGCTCCGTCTCTCTTACTTCCACTGCACTCTCTGCCTCCAATTATATTCAATAGATGGAATATAATGAGATAGGATGTGGCATGCACTGTCAGTGCAACTCTGAAAAATATAATCATGTTCTGCACCAATTATTGTAGAAATACAGCCCGTAATATCACGATAATGAAAGAAAATGAACCTTGCTTTCTGTTTCGTGACGTCTACTGTATCTCTCTCATGCATATACACACACAAGACATCTCTTTCAATCTTATATATCATCGAATGTAAGCAAGCGAGAAATTAAAAGTCACCAGAAATTGTTTAAATGTAGTTAAAGATTTGTGTCATTTGAGCTTAGACAGTGAAGGTCACAGCCCTCTCCATTTCCTGAAAAACAAGCCTATGGAGATGTAGTGATGGGGGCAGACACTGCATTAAAGGTCAGGACAGTTAGATGAGTATTTCACTATGTAGTAACAGCAGCAGGGATCTCTGTGTGCTCCTGGGAGGCTTTGACCTTTAAAACAGCCCTTTTTGAAACCTAGTAACAGAAAAAAGGGAATATTTTTGAGATACCTTATGGTCTATGCTTGATACCCAGAAACTCCAGGAGCTGTGTGTACAGTCTGTGGTAGGGAATCATTGTTTTGGTCAAAGATAATATCAATTCAGCATCAACTGGGTTTCAGTAAAAAATATTTTTCCTGAATACTGATTTTCCATCTGAAAGCCTTCATGTTGGCTAAAAGCTTCTATACTGAATGCTCTGAATATATTTTAATATACAATGAAGCATGATTTAGAAGCTCCCTGGTCTAAACCTGTTTTAAATGTATTCATAAAGCGATTCCATGAATACATTAGAATCTTCCCAGAACAGAGGCCATGTTTTCCAGTTCAAAACACAAACAAAGACCAGTGACAGCGAAGGTCATGGAGAATGTCTCCACTCAGATGTAGGAAGAGATAATTGAGGGAGAGCTATCTATTGTAAAGCAAATAGATAGATATGAGATGGTCTTTCCCAGACTGTGCTCCACCCTGATTTTTAGTTGACTCTTCTGTCAGGATATATTCTCTTAATTCTTCCAGTTACCTGCAAAAGCTTTGGAGATGTGATCCTTCTTCCACTCCCAGGGTTGGTCGTACTCGTCAGCCGGCCTCTCGTCGTCTTGTGGCAGCCGGCTGCTCTCCCTGCCCTCCTCCTGAGGTTCTCCGTACAACAGACCCAGGCGCCGGCCCCTCTCATCCTCATAGGGGGTGTCGTAGAGCTGAACCTCGCCCCGCGACCGCCCTCCTCCTGGACCTCGCTGCAGCTCTATTATGAATACACAAGATAACACAGATTCATAACAAGACACCAACACATTTAAATATTTGTGGATGTGTAACAGGTATAAACCGGCAACATTAGGAAATAATATTTGCCAGTAGCGATTCTCCTAAACACAAGATTGATAATCTACAGAGTAAAACAAGAAACCTGTTGAGCTCTGACATGACTAGAATTAGAGAAGAGAGACAAATTATGTTTGCACAGTTTGCCGGGGGGCTCAGAATCTCATATAAGAGGGCTTAACAAGGCCTTGGGCTGGATGCTGAGTTGCAACACGTTAGACAACAACCCCCCCCCCCTCCTGAATCCCAGCAGCAATCTCGCCCGGCTCACCACAGCGTCCGTATTCCCTCGTTAACATTTTCATCAGTTTCTCAGTGGGTTCCCTGCCAGAAATGTTTCTCAGCACTTGCAATTGTGGTGTGGAGTCAAATATGGCCATGAGATAAAAGGCTTTGAGATTATCGATGCAGGCAAGAGGATGAAATCTGATTTCTAAATGCATCAATAGGAGCCTCTAAGCTGCGGCGTCGGCGGCAATCAGCGATGGCGCTTTGATATGTTGACCTCAAAAGTGCAGCCTTTAAAAAAAATAAAACAGGTGGTACAGAAAAAGGAAAAGAATTGGGGGAAAATGAAGGAGTCGGCATCTTTTGTGCACACAGCCAGCAGCAAAGGAGGAGCACTCGCATGAGAAAAAGGAACTAAATGGAAAGGTTCCCTGGTGAAAGGCGGGGAAAAACTTTAACCTTCACACGACAAGACAGCGCTATTGGGTCGGCCCTGTAGTCACCATGGCGACCAAGTGGAGGCCCTGGGGAAGGGGCCTCGAGGTTATAAAGAAGAGAGTGGAGGGGGGAAATGGAGAGAGGAGGAGGAGGTTGTGGAGAAAGGAAGAGGAAAAGGAAGCAGTGAGGAAACAAGGGGGGTGAGGTGCTGGTGGGTGGGGGGGGGGGTTATGTCGGCGTTTGATGTTAAGTCATTGAGACGCACAGCGGGCTGAACGCTGCTCTACCTGCTCTGGAAACCCGTGGTGTCACGACAGCCCGGAGATGGAGAAGATGAAGGCGAAGAGATAAAAACAGGCGTGGAGGAAATAAAAGGAGAATTTCATAGGAAACATAATGGAGGAAAACACAGACAGGGGGGGAAAGAAAAAAGCAATTTGACAGAGAGTTGACATAGATTGAAGATCGAGGTGATGGCGACGGGAAGTGTTTAGGCGTACAGATGTGTGTCAGAGCTGCAGACAGGTCTTTTATACTTAACTATTAGCACGGAAACTCGTTCAAAATAAAGTTAAAAAAGCACACAGGTGTCTTTTCAGGACAGTCTCTGTGAGAGATAGTTACTATTCCAATCTCACATCTGTCTTTGCTGCTCTGCTGCTTTTTTAATGAGCACCAACAGAATGAAAGACAGACAGACAAAAGCAGGCAGCTCTTGATTGACAGGCCCAATTCAAAGTCAATGAAAGAGCGGTGACAATGCTTTTCCAAAAAACGCTCTGCCATCAACGCAACAATCTAATCTCTCCAGCTGCAGCGAGAAAAAGATTTTCCTCAAGGTTTCTCAATCGGGACTCCATTCACTTCAAGCCTGTTATTACGTACTTCATTTGACCAGCAAAAAGGCAGCGAAAGGGCCAACTGAGAGAGGACAGGACATAGATTTTAGGAAACAGGACAGATTATAGAGAGAGACAGACTCCCCTCGGGGCAGGGGAGAGCCCTCCAGATGAAGAGAGATGGAGAAAGAGGAGGGGAGGGGGGGGGGGGGGGCACTTTTACACTAAATGACTAGGACAGAGCAGGGAGCTTGCGGGAGGGAAAGGGGCAGACAGAGATGTTATAGGCTGAGAGACAAATGGAAAACGATAGATGTGAGCTAGAGGATGTGGGAGACAATCACAAGGGAGAGACTGGAGAGACGTGTCTGACGGGAAGTGTTGTGCGGCTGAGAGCCAACGATAAACAAACACAGTGGAGTGGACAGGTTAACACAGCAGAGAAGAACTGTGTATTCACAAGTGGAGTCAATAATATAGATTTAAAGAGCAATACTGCACTAAACACCAGTGTTGTTAGAAAGAAGAACAAGTCGAAATAAGGATGCATTATTCTGTAAAGGCAGAAAAAATTGACTATAAAAGGAAAAAGGAGGGGACCGGTCATCAAATACAGATTATCAGATCAATGTTGATATTATTACATGCCAAAGATCCATATTTTGTTATGAGTTTGTGCAACTGAAATGCAATATAATAACAGACTGGGAAGTAAGAACTTAACCCTTGATGATGATCGCTTAATCTCGTATTATTAATGCAATTATGGAAGGGAAGCAGTGAAGGAAACGGAATTAAATTGTTTCTCTACCTTGCATTGTTTCTTTTCCCCACCTTATTTTTAGTATTACCGAGCAGATTTTATGAGCCACTCAGAGCTTCAGCGGAGGAAAGTTGATGCCTCACCTTCTTCTTCCTCCTGTCTGTATATTTGCTAAAGAAGCTTTTCCTGTATGATAACAAGAACTCACTGAATCATTATAAGACTGATAAGATAGTGACTGATGAATCCACTGACCTGTGATGACCCTCTGAGCCTCGTACGGTTCCATGTAGCCGTTGTTCTCGCAGGGAACGGTTCTGAGGTCCGGCTCTGACCTGTGGCTCATGTGAGCATCGAACGGGTCCGAATAATCCGTGTCTCTTGCCAGCGGAGCAGACGGCACCACCTGAAGGACAAAACACACACTTAGTGATGAGGGTAAATGGGTTTGGTTACAGATCATTAACTTGTCCTTGTTGGAGAAAAATGTCTCCAGTGTTTTTAATGTTATAAAATGAACACAAATATCTGAAAGGTTCTCTCTTGCAGGCACAACATTGAAATTATAGGCTTTGACGATTTCATATCAGCATTCTGTAAAAGCTGTGAATCGTTAATCACACTTTTGATTGACACACTTGAGTAAAAGCGTCCTAGGAATCAGAATATTTTCTGATAATTAGGAGTTTGCACTCTGTATTGGATGTAAATGCTAGAAAGGAACACAATAGCTCATCAAGACCCAACAAAGAGAGAGCAGTGCAACACTCCTAACAAGCAATCACATCCTCGCTGAATGGCACCTTAACTATATGTTTGGTTACAGACAAAACGCTTTTTGAGGATCATCAAGATACTAATTTGCATCTTTAGTGTGCAAAATCACACAAGCAAACTAATGGTCGGTATACGTAGTAGCTGCACAATACAGTTCCCTCTTAAAACCCTTAAAGAAGGGATAATATTTTATGTTTGTTGCTATTTTTGCGCTTTATGTAATGCAGCCAGAAACAGTCCTGTCTGTAGATGAGGGATTTTTTGGCTTTGGGAAGAGAACACAGCGAGTAAAGATAGATCTGGTTGGCTGGTTGGGAGCATTTGTTCCTTCATGCAAGCACAGGAGGAAAACAGCGGTCATCTGGCACCCTGACAGCAACAAAGGCAGCCATATGTTCACAAACAAACACACACAAATACATGTGCATATACACACAAGCACATACACATTCATCCCTGTCTCACTCTGTGACAAAGGAAGTCACTGTTGCAAGGCTCACTTCCCAAAATTCCTGCTGAACATGCACACGCCCTCACAAAATGACACTCTAATCCCCTGTTGATTGTACAACAGGTTATCGATGCACAGGAATCTGCAATGTTAATTAGAGTGCGGATGTTCCCAGAGACCCTGGGAAATAAATGAGAGCAGAAGGGAGTAGAAGGGGGGAAGCTATCGACTTGAGTTAAGACTATTACTCCAATCCACTTCGAGACTTTCGCACTTTCCATGAGCGGAGTCATGGATTTAACTGCAACGATGAAATCCCTGAAATACTCCTTAACTTACTCAGCATATGTGAGCTGAATTGATGTGAAGACCATTTCCTTGTAAAGCCTTTGCTTCCGCTCCAGTTGCTCAGACTCAACATCTGTTTGCTTTTTTTTGTCTGTGCAGTATCTGTGTATGCTCTCTACAGCACAACATGCACAGTACACAGCAGGGAAAGCACTGCAGTGATGACACATACAGCTATAAATTATACCCCCCTGTGGCCCTTGGCATATCTCCACGTGGTGACTGTATATGGCCCCTAACATGTGCTCAAGCGGGGGTCTCTCTCAGCTTGAAAAACTAAACCCCATTTATTATTTATGGAAGGACATAAACTCCCGGGACTGTGACCCTCTCCTACCCAATGGTCCGGTCCAGCCATCAATAATTCTTTCTTCCATCCACGGGAGCGGATTTATGCGGCGCATGGGATGTAATGTGATTTATGTAAACAATGCATATTTGAGACACACATTACTAGTCACTTGCTTATGGAGTCTAATCAATAAAGGCTGTCACGGCGATGAAAGGGGATTAGATGAAGAGTGTTTTTCATCCTTCATGACGTTCTTGCATTCCCTTCATCCATCCAATTCTCCCAAATTCCAAATAAGGAATTAAATGTGTTATGATCAGCTTTTTGCATTAAACATCTATATTGAAAACACTGAAACGTTGACTTTAATTCATGTCGACAGATCTCACATAACTGTATTAGGTTAGTTTAAAGCAATACTATCAAGTATAAGTAGAAAATATAAGGTTCAACATAATAGTATTGCTTTCAACTAACCTCTTACAGTTATATTGACATGATACATTTAATTAAAGTCAAGTTTTTTCAGTCTACGAACACATGCTGAGAAAGAAAGTGAGGCTCTTACAGGCTCTTGCTGGTCGTCTAAAGACACGGCACTGAGGAGGATCTTTGTGCGGCCCAGCTCCTGAGAGTCCACTTTGATCAGTCTGTGTTTGGGGGATTTCACGTCCACGGTGGAGGACTTCATGGGAGAACCGTACACCGGTGTGGCGGGGTCAGAAGTCCCAGATTCACCCCTGGTTCTGATTTCCGAGTCCTCGTAGGGATCCTCGAAGTCCATGTCCCTCTGGAGCCGGTACGCCTTGAGGATCTCGCTCTCTGTGTAGTCTGGTGTGGGCGGCTGTGGAGGAACCTTCCTGCTGCCAAAGCTCAGGTAGTCTTTCAGCCACTTGGCCATCGCAGCGTCCAAACGTGCTGGTGTGTGGAGGAGTGAGAGCAGGAGGCTGCAGGGGCAAACAGGGACATGCAGGTTAATGCTTGACCTAATTTCTGTTGCAGTTATGGATTGGATTGCACAAGATACAAGAGAGATAAACACATCCCCAAAAAAGTATTAATCCACAGGATCCTGGTATAATAATTATGGACAACTTCCTCCTGATCACAGAGCCCCCACAAGTGTGCATTTACATGCTTTCATGTGACATTAAACTACACCAACAGCTGGGCTTTACACACTCCTTTTGTTTTACGCAGGGGCAATAACGTCTGGCATCTGGACTTTGCCCAAAGGACGCAATCACATTTCACACCCCTGCAATAAAATCCAACGTTAACACGCTGATTAAAAAAAGGGGGGAACACAATGACTGTATGAGAATATCTATACTAAACTATGAGGAATTAAAGAAATCAAAATGGATTAAAATGTTTGGATTTTAACCAACATTAAATGCAACATGTTTACTTTTGGAACAGGCTTATTTGGGAAGCTTTGTCCAGGATTTGTTTTCCTAAACTTAAAGTCAAATCAGTCACCAAAACAGTGGATTTAAATCGCAGTGAGCAGTAGAGCGCACTCACTTACCAAGCCTTCAGTCCTTCAGCCACTTTGAACGCTTTATTCCGCGTTTCTTCATGACGATGACAATAAAACGGCACAAAGAAGCGATAAAACCCTCCACTCCAGGCGCTTTATATTCCACAAAAACACAGGAAAAGGGGAAAAACAGCAGCTTTCAGAGACAAAAACAAGAGCTCTGAAATCCCGTGCTGAGTTCTTGACAGCAAATGTGCGAGTGCAGAGAGCGACTACAGCTCCGAGACAAACTCAGCCGAGCGATTAAAGGGGAGGCGCTTCATTCCCACAGGAATATCCTCCTATTCCCTTTCGCAGTCAACCGACCGTTCATTCATTGAAATATCTGCACATCGACTGCAACAAGAGATGCGTCTCCTTTCATTTTCACTATAAATGCATTGGGGAAACCAACGAACAAAACTGAGGAGGAAAGAAAGCAGCTCGCACGAATGTTCTCCAAGCATTTGAATTATTTATCGAGTGACATCACTGGAGTATTTTTCTTGTTTTAGCTTCACTTAAGGGATTTGTAATGATTTTTGCACTTTTTCCCAAAACAAGGAAAGTTTACAAAAGCCCTGAAGTGTTTACTACGGAAGAGGATTGGGGCCACATGTGAAAACAAATGTGAGATGTTGAGATAAAAGTGAGGATTCTGAGAAAAAAGTCAGAATTCAGAGATTTTTAAAAAACTTTTGGTCACATCCCCCCCAAAAAGTCTCATGTGACCCTTATCCTCTATTGTATAGTTTACAAAACGGTTATATGCTTCCTCAAAAAAGGTTTGGGAATGTAAGAAAATCCCATCATCATCTGGGACACTGTTGTAGTGTAGACACAAAAACAAGATGACAAAACCACTGAGGCCTGTCCAATCTGATAGAAAAATAAGGCATTTTGTTGAATGTTCATTCCTTTTGTTTCATCCTTTCACAGATGTTCCATTATCCCAGGTCCAGGCGGGTAAATTGGATTGTGTGCTACAGTGGGTAAGGCCATCTAAGTCTGTTAAAAGACCGTAAATGCCTCTTTCTTTACGACACTCATGAGCTCACTTTTTCCCAGGGGCGGGGAGACTGGATGAGGTCATCAAGCTGAAGAAGCCCCCCCCCATCACAATCACCATCCACATTATCCCATCTTCCTCCTCCGCCTGCTCCAGTGATCATCAAGCACCGGCTTCAGACCTGAAGGAGGGTCATGGGGATCAAGAACGAGCAAATCTGAGCCAGAGAGAAGGGTGTGTGATTGCAAACATCTTGAAGGTCCCTGCAGTCCAGTTTAAATCAGTTATAGCAGTGAGGCTGTAAACGTGAAGACAGGATCGATTACATGACATCATCCGACACAAAGGCCTGTCAAAAGTGTTACAGTGGAAAATAAGTTCTCCAGAAAACCCCCAGATTCCTACACCTGTTTTATGTCTTCTTCTCCATGCACTACACATATGTGTTTTATGCGTTAGCAGATCAAGATTGTTAGACAACATTATCTCGAGGGAACAAGACCCAAAGTGTGATCCAGTTATATTCCTGTGGGAACAAGATCAATACGTTGTGATACAGGTCTTATCTTCTGGGAATGAGATCCAGAGATCAAGTCAGATCTTGTTGGCACAACATAGAACACAAGATCCCATAAGATAATAACTTCTTCCCACAAGTTAAGATCTTTTTCTTCAGATGTTACAGAAATGCATCTTTTGGCTCTTCAGGAACTCAGTAGATTTTCCTGTATCTTTCTTCCTCCCCCCTGCTCTTTATTATCTGCCATTCTTTGGCCTTTTTATCTCTCGCCATATCTTTGAATGTACCAGCAATGTTCTTTGTCTTCCCTCCCCTCAGCTTTGCATTCCTGTTTTTCATCAGCACAATCCGCCTAGTCTTAACACCACCTCTAACCCCCCCCACAGCCCTGTAACATATTGGGCATACATTTAATTTGCGTCCCCATCCAGGCTGTGGTGAGAGCCAGAACAGAAGAGGAAACATTTAATCTGTGCAAGAGATGGAAAAACAGAGACAGGCACGCTGTCAGACAGCAAGAGGAAGACACATGGAGAGCGCAGGGGAGAGGGAAACAGAAATTGAAAATCAGGATCTCTCACAGTGAGGGATAATCACAAACAGGCAGACAGACAGGTGTACAGTCATTGTTTTTCATGCAGAAGCACTGTTGCATATAGGAGCACAGATTTAATTGAATCAAACAAAAGCAACAAGGCGCAGATAAATATTTCAGAGAATTAATAAGACTTCCTCATTAAAAAGGACTAAATATGGATGTGACATTGTCTCAAACTTCACGCTTTCAGTTCTCTTGCAGCTGAACAGCATCATTCATTAATATAAGAGGCAAACAGACATGATGTACGGCATCAGATTCATGAACAACCTGACACACATCAACACATGTATCTTTCAAAGTCATGCATTTGATTTTAATGAGTCTCTCGGTTGAATTTATGGGCTGGAAAATAGGTTGTTGATAGACTTGTAGTGCTGTATTAATTTCTAGTTTCCTCTGCTGTGCATGTACTGCCCTCATTTGGTGGTTCATGTGTATTGCAAGCACCCGTTATATTTGTTTACAACAACAGAAGGAAGACTCATTTCAATTAAAAGTGTGTTCAAATTAAATATAGCCTACCTTTGGTTTCACAACAGCAAACTCCCTTTGAATTTTAAAAAGTAAATAAAAGCCCTATCTTTTTAATTTGGGGTAATTCTAGTGTATCACATGTTTTATTATTTTGTGATCTCTAACTCTTTCTGTTTTTCTTGTTTTTTTTAATATTATTATTAATTTATTTGTTATATTATCTTTATTATTATATTGTATTTCTCACTCTTTATTTTTTACTCATTGTTGTATTCTTTTGTATCTCATCTTGCTATGTAAAGTACTTTGGGCTGCATCTTGCATGAAAGTGCTATATAAATAAAGTTATTGTTATTATTATTATTTAGGCTAACCTAAAACTGAGGAGCGTAGATACATTGAGGTAAAAAGGAGCCTTTAACGACCAGACTTCAGTAAAATATCTAACTAATAAATTATGAAAGCTTATTAAACCTTAAAATAGTCGAATAACATTTAAATTAGCCCGTAATTCACTATTTATTATTTGTTTTCACTCACCTCTCTCTTACAGTACAAAAGTATCTACTTCCGGATTCAGCTCCTCCAGTGTTGCCATTGGTTACATTCACTTTAACGTTCCAGTGATTGGCTAACAACTTTCCCAGAACCCCCCGGTGTTGAAGAGTGAGCTCGATGAACTGACACAAGTTGCAAGCTACATGACTGGATGCTAATTTACATTGTACAGCAGCAGCAGCCTGTTAAACACAAAATAACAGCACTGTACTTTAAACAAATAAAACATAAAATATGCTCCACGTCCTTCACCCATCCATCATCGCCAATCGAACGTTGATCCGGCGTTTTGCGCATTGCTGATTGGTTGATTTACGATAGGGGCGGGTTATTTCCTGCTGTACGACAGACAGCAGTGAGCCTTCTGTGTTTTTACTATATTCCGCTGATGGGACAGAGGAAACCCTGACTCACCTGGAGCCGGACTGTCCTCCACAGGTAGGCTGTTTCTGCAGGTCCGTTTAAATACACGTGTGTTGACGCCATTATTAGAGTATATGTTAGTCTGGTGTTGGTATATTCCCTATGTATTGACAATGATGTTGGTGCACCCACATGTTGCAGGTGGCCTACCACTCTCTTTTACTGAGTCATGGTTGGCAGAGTTGGAAAGTAACTCAGTACACGTACTCAAGTGTGGTACTTTACCTGAGTATTTTCATTTAATGCTACTTCTTACTTCTACTGCACAACTTTTACTCCACTACATCTGTTTAATATATTAATACCTTTCAGAACCTTTAACATAATGCATCTCAAACCAATAAACAAATGGACTCACTGTTTAAGGTCCAAACAAGTAGAATTATCCTATAACAAAAAGCCAATAATTAGTTGTATCACAACTTTATTTATCTACAAGAGTAAAAGGCTACTTGATGCAACAATATGATCATATTATGTACAAATATCATAATAATAAATGCACATGGAGGCCATTTTTCTGCAGAATTACCACCTTTACTTTTTATACTTTAAGTTAGTTTTCTGATAATACTTCTGTTCTTTTACTAAAGTAAGATTGCAGGACTTTACTTGCTACAGAGTATTTAACCATCAATGTATTGCTACTTTTACTTGAGTAAAGAATCTGAACACTTCTTCCACCACTGATGGTTAGTTATATACACTATATACGCTGTAATCTACGATGGCGCTTCACTTTGTAATCTGCTTTTTCCATTGCAGTGTTCCTGTTGAGACAGAGGCCATCAAACCACTATGAAGAGTCTGAAGGCAAAGTTTAAAAAGACTGAGGTAAGAGCCATCTGTGGGCATGTGGAACTTTACAGCTAAAAGTAGTACACCTGTTTGCTACAAGCTATTTACATATATAAGCCACAACAAGCTGTGTTTTAACCTAATATTACAGTGTCCACCTGCTCAGGATTGGGAAGTCATTTATATAGATCCCAGGTTGTTCCTTGTGTTTGTGGGTGAGTGTGTGTGAGTGTGTATGGGGGGCCCTGGGATTCAGTGTCACTGAGCAGCAGCAGGAGAGCAGGGCTGTCTCCAGACTGCTGCTATAACCAGAGATCTCAGGTAGCCTTCAATTATTCACATGTGCACACACAGACACACACACACACACACACACACACACACACATGCAAATAATCCCCACCTTCCTGCTGTCATACCTCTCCTACTCCAAATGGCTTTGGGATTTAACCTGGTTTCCAAATACTGCTCTTTTAAGATTTTACTTTTTTGCCTGCTCCATGTAGCCAAAGTCTTATTGCAGGTCAACATACTGGGCTCAGAAAGACTTGCAACCTTACAGCACAAAGGCATCGGTAGAAGACACTGGTTCTACAATGTGGTCTGAGCATCTAGTCCCTGAAGATGCTTTTAGCACGTTAACAGCCTGTTAGTGTCTGTCGCCTAAGGAGAAATTCAACCTGAGTCTAAGTGTAAGTGATAACCACAACAATGGTGACAAGGATGATCCCTTGGAGGGGTAGTATGGAGTCAAGTCAAGTTAATAGCTAGAACTGGTCTGTCTGAAAGTTTAATTCAAACATCTGCAGATACAAGCTCAGTCAAGCAAGTTGGCTAAGCAAGTGAGCCCAGAACAGAGGATACTTTAGGTATATTATAAAGAATATACTAAGGTACATTCATCATTATCTAAGTAAGCACATGACAGCCCAATACAGTCATTATAAAGATGCTTTTAAAGCCCAAGGCAAATTAGCGTAAGTTAGGCACTGTAATGTTTACCTCTAATCATTGTGGCGGTTTCCTTGAGTAGTTCATAGAACCTCAAATTGCTCCCATAGGTGTGTCTGCGGTATCAAAGTATATGTAAGCCGCTTTGTACAAAAGCATCAGCTAAATAAAATGTATGTAATGTACATCACCGGAAGGAATTCATTTATTAAGGTAATTGCATCTGGTTTCTTATTTCCTTTAATATTACTCATTAGTGTTGCAGCTAATTTACTTTAAGGCCTGCTATTGCTGCTCCAGGTAAACTGAAATATATAATTTGTTGTGCAGCAGCAAAGATATTTCAATTCATCAAGACACAAGCAGTTTGTTTTTTGCAAATGAATAAACACAGAATTTCTTACAGATCCAAGATTTGTTTATGACAAATACACAGCCACTCAGTAATGATGTGTCCTATATTATTATTGTAGTCAAACTGAGTGATGCACAGATAGGATAGATTGATAGATATTGTGCATCTCCCAGGGTTTTCCACATGCATAAGCCTTCCCACAGCCAGAAAAACAACTTTATTTCAGTTTGTTTGTGTGCCAATTCATGTCCCCTCGGCCCGGTAATTAACCATCCAAACAAGCAGAATTGAGCCAGCCTGTTTCTCCCCTTTCTGCTGAGTCCTCACATCACACAGGCCCAGCTACAGAGAAACAGATCTACAGTATGTCGCTGCCAGGGGGGTACCGAGCAGGACCTGACAAAAAAGAAAACTAATGGAGCGAAAAGGAGGACGCCTGCTACAGAGACAGAGGCTGCAGAGAAATGATTAGCTTAGAGAAAGGAGTACAGTGAGGAAAGGAAGGAGGTGGCAGTGTGAGAGAAGACAGACCGGCTATGTCACCGCTAGCAGCTGAGGCAGGATGATGGAGCAGCGTTTTGGATGCGGATAGGGAACACTGCACAGGAATTGTTGTGAGGACAGCTCGGATACTGTGTGTGTGTGTGATAAGAGTTTTTGTGTGGCAGGCTATTTAATTTCCTTGAAGGTGCGATTTGGGTTAAATGATCCAGTATGTAGAGCTCTGCTATGATGTTGCTGTGACCTCCGAAGGGCATCAGGGAGAAAGTTATGAGTAACAAAGTTATGAATCCATTGTATATGTTTATGTAGTTAAGCGATGGTGTGTATTGTCACGAAGGACACACAGTGGTAGCTTGTTACTCTGTAGCTGTATTTAGTTGTGTGTGTGTGTGTGTGAAGCCCTGCTAGCAGTATGGATCCTCAGCAGCCTGTTTTTAGCCTCATGAAGCGGCTCTGTCCTTGTTTCAGCCTGCTGGCACTTACAGTATGTATCTCCTCTCTATCCACAAGATAAACAAAGTGAATACTCCTCTTTATTATAATTATGTCTTTAAAGTTGTTGATTATAACTTGTAAAACGTTCTGTTTTTACACAGTCATCTGTCTGATTGCATAATATGTATTTCAGCTGTCCAGTCATGTATTGTTTGTCTGTTATATGAGATATGCAGTGTGGTATCAGTTTCGTTCAGGGTGGTGACCTTTCTGCGGTTTGCCCCCCCTCAGAGCCAGGACTGGAGTAAGAGTGATGAGAGGCTCCTGCAGGCTGTGGAGCAGAATGAGCCCGACAAAGTCTCCGCGCTCATCGTCAAAAAAGGCCTCTGTCCCACGAAGCTGGACGGCGAGGGCAAGTCAGCGTAAGTTTGGCTCCTTATGTTTACTTGTCTTAGTCATCAAAAGAAGTAGGAGTGGGCAATATGGCTGAAATCTTAAATCCAGGGATAGGTTACTTTACATCACGGTGTGTCACAATAATGTATTAATTCTGTATATTTAATCTAAAATTGTTTTAAAATAACCATACCGTACTTCATCACATTTGATGAATTCCTTTATTTATATGAATCACAGAAGCCATTAAAGACTGTTAATCTAAAATCATTTAAAAATGGAAGCTTTAAGGTTCCTCATACCATCCTGACCTGAAAAATTGGATAACTGTGTACTTTAGAGAGCGTACCAAAATCAAAACAGCCTAGACTTTTCCTGTAAGGTTTGACTCGTTTAAAAATTCGGACAAAATATTCTGCAAATGGCTGGTAATCCATCCTCATCCTGATTTTAAGTTTTCCTCCTCTGTCGGCCCAAGTGAGGTTACCTTGCAAGCTAGCTGGATATGTAACCCTAATAGCAAGGAATTCATTCATTAGGAAGAATTGCAGTTAATAAAAAGCTTATTTTACTCATTAGTGTTGTAGTTATTTTACACTAATAACTGCTATTGTTGCTCCTGGTTACATTAACACACATTTCTTGTGCACCAGCAAAGTAGTTTCTCCTGGATTTACCTGCCACTGGGAATTCTGCTAATCTGCTTATTTATCTTTCCGTCCTTGATCCTTTATATGTTAACGATAAACTTCTACTGCCTACTTTCTCTTGAAAGTGAGTGCAGACATTTTAATGGAAACAGATTCCCATGTTCATCTCTTAGCCCCACTGACAGACTGTTTGTCCTCCTGCAGGTTCCACCTCTCTGCGTCCCGCGGCCGGCTGGACTGTCTGGAGGTCATCATCGCTCACGGAGCAGACGTCAACATCACTGATGGCGCTGGTACGGTATTTTACTATCAAATGCAAATGTTTATATCCTAAGCCAAGGCTGTTGAATCACACTTGTTGTGGATTGTTTATAAATGTCTGTTTTATTACTGACTGCAGGCTTCAGCGCCCTTCACCTCGCCGCCAAACACGGCCAATCAGAGTGTTTAAAGAGGCTCCTACAGGTAAATCACACTATGACAGCTAAGCTAACATATACTGTAACATATAGATGGAATAATGCAAGCAGGATTTTTACTTTTATTTCTTCTGACAGGAGAGATTATCAGTAGATTGCACAGACAGCATTGGTAGGACGCCGCTTCATCATGCAGGTAACAGTTACAGAACTACAATGTGACATCAGTTTGGGCACACACAATTCACTTTGCATACAACAATTACTTCACTTGGATCCTATCACACATTTGAAAGTATTTAAAGTAACACGTAACGATCAAACTGAACTTAACACAAAGCTTTTAACAAGATTACATGATGTGAGTACAGTACATGCTATACTGTATGTAAACCTTTGGTATTCATCATAATTCTGATTATTTCCTGCAGCGGTCAGTGGTTGCTTGTCCTGCTCTGAGACACTGTGGGATTTTAAAGCCAGTCTGGATGTCCAGGATGGGGTAGGATGAACAGTTTTCTTTTAACAATATACATATTTTGGCTTGCATTGTTTTGTTTTTAACTGTAATGCGAGATAAATAAGTAAATGACAATCCATTGTTTACTCTTTCTTTTAGATAATACATTGGATACCATTATCAAATATATGTGATGTTGCTTCATAGTGTTTAAATAATGGTGTGTTGTCTTTCTGTCAGGACGGGGAAACCCCTCTGATTTTGGCAGCTCAGATGAGCCGAGTGGAGCTGTGTGTCTTTCTGTTGGGTCGAGGTGCCAATGCCAACATTCAGGACAACCAGGGAAGGTACTGGACTTTAAATGATTCTCCTCCTCTCTGTGGCACCCTAGCTGAAGCTTCTGACAGATGGAATGACAGGCGGTGTCCGACAGTGTGTGTCCTGCTGAGGCAGACTGGAGCACTGCACAGACTTTTAAGCTAAAACCAAAAAACCTCTGTAGGATTATTCTCACAGCAGTGGGGTTGTCTGGGTTAGGATACAGGAAGGATTCTTGTAGAAAGACTCCAGTATGTGGATTAGATTTGGGGGTTGCAGGTCAGGACCTCCAGCAGGGACAGCTTTCAGTCTGGCTTTGGAGAGGATGATTAGAGGCTTTTTAAAGGCTGCATCTTTTCATCAAAACCCAATGCCTTCTCATTCAATTCACACAACAAGATTAGTATCTTTGGAATCCTTGATCAAATAAAAAGAGTTGTATAGGTTTAAGCATAATGTATCTTTCCAATGACTGATATGTAACGGCCATGAGTTCTGAAACTGATGTATGTGATTCTTCATTATTGCTGTTTTCCTGTTGTCTTATGATGTTTGTTGGCATCGCAGGTCTGCCTTGATGCTGGCGTGTGAGAGTGACAGCATAGAGACAGTAGAAGCTCTGCTGAGAGGCGGGGCCAACACACAGCTGGAGGACGCCCTCGGACACAATGCCATCGACTACAGCATAACCACGGGCAACCAACTCATCATAGAGATGTTGCAGAACGGAGTACCTCCAGGTAAAAATACCTCAATGCTGGTTTTTTTTAGAAGAGTGATCGCAGATCTCACAAAGTTGTTTTTACAATTAACTTTTTTATTGTATTCTCGCAAATCAAGCAAGCTTAATGTGAAAGGTAAAAGAGGTGACAGTTCCATATTCAAATGAAAAAGAAACAACTAGATTCATGTTATATGGCGGTGTATCCACTCTGCTCATGTGTGAGCATTGGGGTTGTCTGCCAGAACATGTCATAAATTGACTTTTTCTCCAGTTTACAGCCACACTTTTTCAATTCCCTTTATTTTGATACTGTATATTTTAACCTGATAAAAGATTTGAGTCACAAGACATCTGGATCTTAAGCAGCCTACCAGAACCTATTTAAACCAAACTAAAACTACATAACTATTTGGTATTTTTACCAGTTTAATTTCCAAGTTTAATGTTTTGAAAAGGAAGGACATCTCTGTTGTAAAAACCTCCTGAAAGATGAATAATGATAGAACAATAACTCCGGGCTTACTGCAGTGATGGCAATAGTGGTGAATGCTCACATGAACCTACCAATATACAATCAAAACAGACCGGTCCACTTGCTTTGATTAAAAGACCCTTAGTGGTGGAAAAGTACATCTTGGGTGTTAAAACTAGGCAGACATAATGAATCTGCTTATGACAGCAGTTATTTTAATATGACGTGGCAGCATCATATGAAACACATGGTACTAACATCCAACAGATCATCAGACGCAGTGTGTGGCTTCTGTTTGTGTCCGTGCTGCTCTGGATCCTGGCTGTGTCTCTGCTCCCCGAGGAAACAACTGGAATAGAGGGAGTTGGATCAGGAGGACAGCTGGATGTGATTGTGAAGTGGGGTTTAAAAAAAGAAAAATAAGACGAAAGGCTTGCTCCACTTTTATCCCTCAACAAAGACATTGCTCCTATATGGAAAGCAGATGTGTGGTTTGAAGAGCAAATGGAGAGATCTTGGTGTGCATATGATGCCTGACCACATTATCTTTTATCCTATAACTGGAGATTTTGGTGGGTTTACTAGGAGATACATGCATGGTCTTGATATAAACTACATGTTGAGAAGTGACAGGAACTTGTGCACATGTGCCTGTAGCTGTGTGCTGGACCTCATCACATTATAAAGTGTCTTGCTCTGTGTCTTTTTTCCCTCTGCACACGTAGCTCCTGAGGACGAGGAGGTAATGTTGCATAGCTGTGTGTTGGATCGCTCCCTCCATCAAATGAGATCATGGCCCACTTTGGCCGATCACATTGTGCATGTTTTCCAATATGAGTTCATTGTTTTTGTGTGTGCCGCTTTCTTTTCGGTGGCCTTCATTCCACTTTGTTGCTGACCCTTCGTGTTATCTCAGTTTCCTCTATTTTCCCGTTTTATGTTGAGCTTGACCCCTGCTTGTTTTGTGATCACCCTCAAACCCCCACGCAGCCCCCTCAAATCCCCTCAGGCGGCTCATCAGTGCAAGGGGGCACGACCCCCCGCAAAAGGAAAGCTCCTCCACCGCCGCGCTCTCCTTTGCAGGTACATAAGAAACAATTGTAGTCGATGGAAAACAGTCTTTCCCCTAAAAGCAGAGCCTTACTGTATGTTTGCATACAGATAGACAGATGGATAGAGAGATGGATGGATAGAGAGATAAATGGATAGAGAGATGGATGGATGGATAGAGAGAGAGAGAGAGAGAGATAGAGAGAGAGAGAGAGATAGAGAGATAGATAGATAGATGGATAGATGGAGAGATGGAGAGATAGAGAGATAGATAGGTATTTAGTATTGATCCCAATTTGGGAAATGTTTGCGTTTCAGCAGCATAAAAAACACAAGGCAATGTACATAAGAGAAATTAAGACACAAGAAATAAACAGTCCAAAATATTTCAGAAATAAAATAGCATTAAACATCAAAAGAATATAAAATAAAAAATAATATAGAATATATATGTTTAAAGTGGATTCATCTAAATATTCACTCATCCAACCTTTATTCACTTATCTGGTTTGATTTAGGGGAGTTTACATTAAGCAAAGAACAACAAACATTTGCAACCTTTAAAAAAAAAAAGAAGCAATATCTACTAATGCTACTATGTGAGACACAAGATAAAAGTGGTCCATATTTACGCTTATTCTACAACAACCCAGTGTGTAGAACAACATTGCTTCTCGAGACTATTATGTGTAATTTGATGACTAAAACCGATTCATTTGACTCTGTTTTCTCATCACAAAGATCAAGGGGATGCCACCTTCTCCACACCCCAGGAGTCCTGCTCCTCCTGAGCCCCAGTCTCTCTCTCCCTCTCCCCAGCCTCCAGAGACACAATCAGCCATGCAGGTTAGCACTGTCAATCTTGCATTTTCATTAAAGTTGCTTTTTATATTACATGAAAGACAGACATGAGCATATTTGTTGTGCTTGTCTGACTAAGGCGGAGGATGAGGAGGTGTTTGAGGAGATTCGACGGCTGCGTCAGGAGCGAGGCCGCCTGCTCCAGAAGATCAAAGCCTTGGAGCAGCAGCACCAGAGCGCCCTCTCTGCCTTGGAGGAGGTGCCGCACCCCTTCTTATTTATAGCTCCTCAATATGATTAATGCTTTTATGTAAATCAATACCTCATTGGATCTCTATGCAAGTACAAGTTAAAAGAAGGTACATATGGTGCAGGTTATACAGTAGATGTAGGTTTTTAAGTCCACCATAATGCACTGTTATCAATGTGTTTTTTACCATCACTTTTACGTGTGTGTCCGTGTGTGTGTACTGTAGTTGTCCGAGCTAAAGCAGCGTCTAGAGGAGGCAGAGGCGGAAAGAGACCGGCTGCTTGAGGAGCTGAAGGGAGGCCATGGTATCGGGGCGAGTGACTCTGAGGACATGGATGAGATGTTTGACTTCCCAGGTATGTGTGTACATGTTCTTCTCAATCCTGGCAGAAAGCATGGCTTTGCTTCCAAACATGTGTCCCTCCTATTCCACGTGTTTATCTATTCATTCAAGGAAGTACACAGATTAATTGTTGTTGCGTTTTTTAACTTTCCCACTAGAGAAGCTGCTCTCCAAGCGCTCCAGAGCCTCCCCTGCTCAGGATGAAGAATCCTCTCAAGGAGACTCGGCCGACCCCTCCCCTGTCCCCAGAGACTCAGGAACTGTTGCCGAGCTCCACAAACACATAGAGGAACTTACCTCACAGAACTCTGAACTCACTCTCAAAGTGCAGGTAAGGTCACACACACACACACACACACACACACACACACACACATACACACACATACACACACACACACACACACACACACACCTCTTAATACATTGATAATGAAGAGATTTCTCAGGAAAGGCTGACTCACACATTAGTCATGACCCCTTAAACTTTATGACGCTGCACTGTAAGTGTTCATACACATATAAATAGAAGAGGACAGCATGAGATGCAGACATGGGGGATTTCTTGTAGACATTCGTCACTAACTGGGTCATGCTGGTTAAAGCACTTAAGTGTGTTTAAAGTATTCTGTTCTGCTGTGCTTCATTCACCACTGTAATGTACACAAGGCAGCTACAGTATGTAGGGCAACAACTTCAGTTCTTCCCTGCTGTGTGAAAAAAGAGCCAGACAGGAAAGTGGGAAATCTAAGATGTAATATGAAATCAAAGAAAGAGCAAACTAGAACAAAAACCTCCTGCTGTGATTTTGATTATTAATGGAAGGCTAAGAGTCCATAACTCATGCTGACTTAAGTATATTAAAGGGCAGCTGTGTTCCCCACATGCAGGTTAAAGTACTAGGCGTATGCAACATGTCGTTTTGAGTGTTTTTGGAGCTTGACCGATAAGATTAATCGGATAAAAAGTCAAGATATCTGGGCTTGTGCTGCATTGATTTTGAAAATGTTGTTTCAATCTGCACAATACTGAATCTCTGCAGTACTCTTTTCAGTAGTGAGTGCCCACAATCGATGGTGCTCACATACTGCATTAAAAGCCGAGCATTAATGTCTGTTCTAAAAATGTATGACAGCCTCCCTCCTCACTATATTTCCCTCTGTGTGTTGTGCACAGATGCTGGAGATGTTTGAGAAGGATGACACGGACATGCAGACCTCCAGCACAGACTTTGTCCCCATAGTTCAGTACGAAACCCTGAGGAAGGAGTTTGAAGTCCTGCAGGAGCACCTCTCTGCGGCCCAGGCTTCAGACGAGGCCTCCAGCGTGGCAGAGGAGCGGTAAGTGTGATGAATTGTGTTGATGTGATAAATACTGGTGATGTAATGCTGAAATGATGAGCTTGGTAATACATTGGGTCAATAGCAGATCATTTATCAAGCAAAAAAGCCCAAACATTTGTTTATTTCGCCCTTATTTGTTTATTTTTGATACATTTGTTTTAGGACTGTTCGCCAAATAAATAAAAGCTAGGTTTCTTAGCCATTTTCACTATTTTCTGAAATCTTCTAGACTATATTTGTCTAAATAGTAATCAATGAATCCCGGATATTATCAACAAAATGATATTCACTTGTAAAAATCCCTAGTATGGGTTTTGCTAAGTTAGACATGTTTTAATTTTTGCGTTAGTGTAATACTGCTCATTGTTCTGCAGTGGTGATGAGGAGTCTCAGGAAGGAGGTGCAGAGAGTTTGGAGGCTCTGAAGAAGAAGATGCGAGCTCTGAAGGAGCAGCTGGCCTCCTCTCAGTCTGAGCTGGAGGAGCTGAAGGAGCAGATGCGTCTCGGGGTGCTTTCTGTGGAGTGTGGGGAGAGCGCCGCAACAGGTGGAGGCGAGTCTGCAGAGGAGGGTCTGAGAGAGGAGGCGCAGCAGCTGAGGGCCAGGGTGACGGAGCTGGAGGAGGAGCTAGCCGAGAGAGAGGGCCAAGCAGGCGGTCAGAGCAGCCGGGACAGTGACAAAATCAAACAGCTGACGGCGAAAGTAGAGGAACTCCGTGCTGCTTTATCCAAGAGAAAAGAAGGCAAAGGAGAAGAGGGGGAAGCGGTGAAGTGCCTCCGTGACAAAGTAGCTGAGTTGGAAGCAGCCCTGGCAGAGAGTAAAACATCGGGGAAAGAAGGAGGAGCAGGAGGAGATGGAGATCAGGTCCGGCGTCTCCAGGAGCGTTTAGGGCAGCTGGAGGGGGAGCTGAGGCAGAGTGTTCCTCGCTCGGAGCTGGAGGAGGTGCAGGTGAATCTGGGGCTGCAGTGTGAGCAGCTGGCCAGGGAGAGGGCGGAGGTCGCCCGGAGGCTCAATGTCGCTCTGCTGGATCTGGAGAGATTCAGGCCTCCTCCACGCATAGATGAGGACGAGGAGGAAGAGGAAGAGGAGGAGCGTTCAGAGAGCTCAGAGCGCTCAGGTATATCTGGTGTGGAGGGTTGATTTTTATTTTTTTATTATTTGGACTTAATTTGTTAATTTACAAACAGTTTAAATAAAATAAAATAAAAATGAAAACATGCCTAATGGTATGCCTTACTGTATATCCAGTGAATGAAAAATAAAATGTATACAAAATAATAATATAATAACAAAAATTAAAAACAAAATAAATAAATAATAATAATAATAATAATAATAATAATAATGATAATAATAATAATAGCAATAATAAAAACAAACAGCCCAAATCATTAATAAAGCAATATTTTTTAAAATATATAATATGTATATAAATAATAATCATATTAAGGGGGAATATAATGATAAATAAAACACTAACAGATTAATAGATTAAAGCCATTTGCAAGATGGTAATATCTTTATAATGTTATCAAAGTAGATAGTAAAACATACTTCAACAAGAGCTGAATAACAGAGATAATATCTTTATACACGGTTGTATTTTTTACTTTCAAGCCAGATAGTACAATTCAAAATGATTTACTTTTCCTGTCCGTTTTGTGAATGATCACGCCTCTCTCCAATCAGAGCTCTCCAGACGCTCCATCACGGCGGTGAGGGAGGAGCTGGAGGTGGCGAGGCAGGAAGCAGCGCAGGCTCTGGACTGTCTGTGTGCGGAGAGGGAGGGCCGGGCTCAGGACGCCCTGCAGGTGAAGGGCGCCGTGCCTCTGTCCAAACATAAGGAGGCGCTGTCCGCAGTGTCAGAGCAGCTGGCTGACACTCTGCAGGAGCTCCAGGAGGAGAAGAGCCTCCGAGCTCAGGCTGAGGAGCAGACCGCCACAACAGAGGCCAAACTGAAGGACCTGCAGGAAGCTGTGCCCAAAGAGGAGCATGAGAAGGTCAAGGTAGCAGGAAATCAAATCATGAGACTGATCTAGTGTAGCAGTGCAGATACAATGTTTTAACAATAAGGATGCCAGGCAGGTGGGCAGAAAAGGACAGGGTTTTCTTTAGAAGATTAATTTTACCCATAATTTTACCCATCATCATTATTCTCATTATACTACATGCACTAATGATCCAGAGCAGTCAAAAATGGATAGTGCTTAGTTAGGATTTAGTTTGACACAAAATATGTTATACAGTACATTGTGTAGAAGAGGCTTTTTGAAAGGGAAACATGTTAAAGTAGCCTTTCTTTGTTTCATAGCAGCTGCTTTTAGATGTTTCTTCGTTAACTGTTGATCAGTAGTTAGTATCTTTTTTTCTTTTAGTCAGTAGGACATTCAAAAATATAATCAAAATAGATTCAAGAGTATGCCATTTTAGATCCCCCGTTTCACCTTTGTGGCGATCTGATAATCCAGTGGGTTGTTCCATGATTTATTCATCTTTAAATGTAGGAGAATGTAGCTGAAACTGCTCAATCTGTACATTATAATAAATCAGGTTATCCCTGCACTTCCTGCCTCTCAGACAGAGCTGCAGCAGTCCCTCCAGGCCAGTCAGAGCAGTGCAGCAGCAGCTCAGGAGGCTCTGCACGAGAAGGACATGGAGCTGAGAGAGATGAAGTCCCAGAAGGCTGCAGAACAGGGTCTGATCTCCAAGGAGGACCACGAGGCCCTGAGGCTCGCCTTGCAGGCTGAGATCAACGCCGCAGCAGCCCGATTCAACGACCTCACCCGCAAACACGAGAAGACCTGCACTGAGGTGTGTGTGTGTGTGTGTGTGTGTGTGTGTGTGTGTGTGTGTGTGTGTGTGTGTGTGTGTGTGTGTGTGTGTGTGTGTGTGTTGTGTGTGTGTGTGTGTGTGTGTGTGTGTGTGTGTGTGTGTGTGTGTGTGTGTGTGTGTGTGTGTGTGTGTGTGTGTGTGTGTGTGTGTGTGTGTGTGTGTGTGTGTGTGTGTGTGTGTGTGTGTGTGTGTGTGTGTGTGTGTGTCAATTAGGCCTAGTGCATTTAACTGTACATTACATTACATTGCATTTAGCTGACGCTTTTATCCAAAGCGACTTACAATAAGTGCATTCGACCAGGAAGATACAAACTTGAAGAAAACAGAATCATATAAGTACATCAGGTTAAAACATAGAGCTAAAACATTTCAAGTGCTACTCAACAGGCTTTAGATAAGCCAGTCCTTTATTAGTATATAAGTGCTTTGTTAGCAATTCTTTGTTAGTAATTCTAGCGCTCGAAGTGGAGTCGAAAGAGATGAGTTTTCAGTCTGCGCCGGAAGATGTGTAAGCTATCTACTGTCCTGATTTCAAGGGGAGCTCATTCCACCATTTTGGAGCCAGGATAGCAAACTGACGTGTTTTTGCTGATGGGAACTTGGGTCCCCCTCGCAGTGCTGGTGAAGCGAGCCGTTTGCTGATGCAGAGCGGAGTGCACGTGCTGGGGTGTATAGTTTAACCATGTCCTGGATGTAGGAAGGGCCCGATCCATTCGCAGAATGGTACGCAAGTACCAGTGTCTTGAAGTGGATTCTAGCAGTTACTGGAAGCCAGTGAAGTGAGCGGAGGAGCGGTGTGGTGTGGGAACATTTTCGAAGGTTGAAGACCAGACGAGCCGCTGCATTCTGGATGAGCTGCAGAGGTCGGATGGCACATGCAGGTAGACCAGCCAGGAGGGAGTTGCAGTAGTCTAGGCGTGAGATGACGAGAGCCTGGGCCACAACCTGCGTCGCTTTCTGGGTCAGGAGGGGACGTATCCTCCTGATGTTGTAAAGCGTGTATCTGCAGCAGCGGGTTGTAGCAGCGATGTTTGCAGTGAAGGACAGTTTGTTATCTGGGGTCACACCCAGATTCCTTTCAGTCTGAGTCGGGGAAACAATAGAGGTGCTGATGTTGATTGTTAGGTCAAGAGTGGGACAATCTTTTCCCGGAAGGAAAAGCAGTTCAGTTTGGTCAAGGTTGAGCTTGAGGTGGTGTACAAAAGGTTATGAATGATTTGTTATGTACTTTGTCCTCCACACTTATTTCACAATATAGAAACAATAGGTCTTATATGCTTTGGCCTAAATATAAATAAAACAATCATTAAAAAAAAAAGAAATCTGTCAAAGCGAACCCCGTTTTAGCCATTTGCGCATGGTGGGAAATATTAGAGTGTGACACATCAAAGGCTCTGTATATGTATGTGATTATAGGTGTGCCCTGAGATTTTGGCTTGGTCTTTGGTGTGCCTTGGCCACAAAAAGTTTGAAAACCACTGCTGTAATGCCATCTAAAGCCACATTAGATGTTATTGTGTCGGCCACAAAGTGAGCCGTGTTCCATGAAGGCCTATTTCCTGCCTCTGCATTATTCACGTGTGTATTACTTTCTCTATTCAGTACCCCCCCTCTGCCCACTGATGCACTAAGAGTGTTGTATCTGCACCATAAGCTACTAATGAGACTCCATAAAAGCTCTCACTTTGTAAACTGAGTAATTTCTTCCCGACTCATGTTGGCAAACAGATAAAGGTTCACATTTTCCCACAGAGAAGGATATTAAAAAGGCTTTTGATCTACTTCGTAAATTAAGTTATAGTTAAAGTAGAAAGCATTTGATTACAAAAACTTAAACCCAACATTAGGATGTACTGTGTAGATGCTTGATACTTACACACATACTAGTACACACTAATGGAGGCAGTATACTTGCAAAGTACAAACAAAAACACAGTTGAACATGACAACAAAAGCAAATGTTAACCATTAAAGGTGGGGTAGGTAATTCACTTCAGAAACACTTTTTGTTATATTCCATGGAATGCTCTTAACATCCTGATAGCAATGAATACATTAAATGCTTTGACAATAAATATATACAAATATTTCATCTGTGGAAGCCGTGGCGCTGTAAAAAGCCTCGGCCCACAGCAGATAACTGGATGGCCTACCTGCCTGTCAGCCTTCCATCTGTGCGCAAACTTATCTCGTGCCTCATTGGTCATGTGCGCCTTCGTGTGTGTTGGAGGAGGGGCTCTGTAAGGAAGTCTGAAGGAAGGGGCAGATTTTTTTCGGTTGTGTACTTTCAAATTCTAGCGCACTCGAGCTGGTTTCTCCATTCTTACCTACCCTACCTTTAACTGCAGCTTAGTTTACTGTATTTATTGGCACTGAAGCGTGGGTGTATGAAGATCAAAGACGGAGCTGTAAGTTAGCATGGGGAGCTGGACATTCCCCTGAGCAAACACAAACACATAATAACAATAATTTTGAAGAGGTAATATTTTTGATTGTTACTCGGGAAATGAAAACCGGAAATATTGAAGAGGGTATGTTCATCATAAGATAGACCAGGAAATAAGGCAAAGTACAACCTGGGATTTTTATTCGGAAATGTTAAAAACACCGTGGTGGAGTCGCTTTTCTAACAGGCAACACAGGTATACCTTAGGTAAACACATACAAAATTAGTCTATTTCCTTTAGGTTTTTTCACCCTGTCAATATTGACCATAGCAGCAATGGTTCATTCCTTTTATATATTAAACTCCAACGGTCCTGTTTCCGCCTCCACTTCCCTATAATGAGAAAGATCTGAATGAAAATGTGACCAATCATAAAAAGCCTTTCTGAAGTGACAGGGTTCCACTGGTGGTTTTACTGGTCCAGGTGTTCCAGGTGCAGAGGGAGGCTCTCTTTAACAAGAGTGAGCGGCAGGCAGCGGAGTCGCAGCTGAACACGGTGCAGCAGCAGCTGGCCGAGCTGCAGGGGAGATCCAGCCACATCCAGGACCTCCACAAGGGCATCCAGGACTCCCAGGGCCTGATCAAGGAGAAGGACCGCAAGGTGAGATGGCACCTTCAGACAGTGTTAATTTTGGCAGCTATTTTAGATTTAGTCTTAGTCTTTAGACGAAAATGGTTAGTTTTAGTCACATTTTAGTCCTTTTTAGCCTTCATAGTTTTAGTCTAGTTTTAGTCGACCACATTTCAAAACGTTTTAGTCGATGAAAAATCATTACATTTTAGTCAACTTGTAGTCCAAATATTTTCTCTCTTTAAACTAATTCAGTTAGGCAAATACAGGAAATCTGAAATTGGAATCAAGGCGACAGTATCAAGTGTTGAAATTCGTGAAGCAACATTTCACTCTCTTAACACTTTACTTGTGTGAGTGACGTGTGCAGATTCCCAGAATCCCAACTAAGTCAACCAATGACAGGGATGCATTTTGACAGACAAGACGGACAATTGGGGGAAAATATCCTGCATTTTGAATGTCCGATAGTCCACCATTAACACCTTTGTCTCGTCAACGAAAACAAAATCTACATTTCGTCATAGTTTTTATTATCAAAAATGTATTTTTAGCTCGTCATCGTCTCGTCTTAGTCATGTACGAACATTTTTCGTCAAAGTTTTCGTTGACGAAATTAACACTGCTTAAGACAACTGCTGGTGAAGCTCCCTTCCAGGTCACCAAACTGATGTCTGTGTCTCCCTCCAGATTACAGAGCTGTCCAAGGATGTGTTTCGGCTAAAAGAGGCTCTGGGAGCTCTGTCTCCTCCTCTGGGCATCACCTCTTCCTCCTCATCATCATCAGCTATCCACCAAAATAACCCTGGCCAGCAAATGGCACTACAGAACAGGATCGCCATACTCACCCAGCAGCTTCAGGTGAGGAGAATATTGTCACTAGTAACATGTGGAGCGAGGAAAAACATTTTTTTTTACTATCATTTACTGTATAAAAATGACAAAACATGCACTTCACACAATAATAACATTTTGTGTTCTCTGTTGGCAGGATTGGGAGAGAAAGCACAAACAGGTGGTGACTGTGTACCGTTCACATTTACTGTCAGCTGTACAGGTGAGTTAAATGCACGTATGCCAACAGAGGACAAATCAAGTCCTTTGTTGAGTAGGGAAGATTTCAATATGTGAATAAGTGGACCCTGTCTCAGGATAGATCAGTAAGGTTTTCTAATCCCGTGGACAGACGCTTTTTTATTTATTTTATTCTGGACTGTGAATAGCACTGAGAGGATTTAAGTGTGTCCCTCTTTGTGGTGTAGACACTTAAGAGCGGGAACAAGCTGTACACCATCTCTGCTTACAGTACCAGACAAAGTGGATGTAATTTCAGAAGCGGTGCAGGGAAAGGAACAGAACTCATTCTCTTGTTCTATCAGTTTCATCATATTCAACAACTAAGATGTACACGTTTATTTTTTGTCATGTAACGAGAGATTGCTCCGGTGTCGTTGACCTCTAAGAAAACGATTGGCTTCCATATTCTGTTGGCATTAATTTGTTTTTAGTAATTATATCTTAGTTGGTCTAATTCTCCTTTATGTACAATATATGAGAGGCGGAGGAAAACATGATGTTTAGAATGAATTAGCATTTTTTAAATCCTTTACAGCTCAACACAATTCTGGGTGAATATCTGGCATTTCACTTCTTTGCTGGGTTTTTGTTTTTGACACTATGGAGAAAGCACACTTGCAAACCTGCATAAATCAGTGCAATCTGACCGCATGAGCACTATAATCAGCAGAAGTCTCTACCTCCTAGTCAGCATGATTGGTGGCTAGTTGACTGCTAACCGTAAGGGGAAGGCATCTATTTGCAATGGTAGTATTAGCCCCCCTTTCCCACTTTTAATGGAGGTCAATGGCAGGGTTGTTCTTGACCAGATTGAATGCTTTTTGAGTGCTGCTGTTCAAGGCAAAGTGGCTCTGTCCTTGGCCAAACTTCAATATTTCAGTCTGTTCTTTTGCAAAGATGAGTGGGTAAACATACAAAGATGTTACAGGGCTCAATCTGTGTTCAGACAAATAGGAACCAACATGGAATACAATGCAGAAATGTTATCTTTCATTCTCTGTGTTTCCCAACAGGGCCGAATGGATGAAGAGGTGCAGGGTCTGCTACTCCAAATCCTGAGGATGTCCCATTAGTGACACTGCAGCTTAAAACGTCTACAAATCTCTCTCTTCCTCCAGTCCCTTCGCAGGTCAGCATGAAGCAGCTCCAGCTCAGCAGCCTGTGGGACCAAGCCAAATACAACTGACCCGTGTTCAGACATCGCTGCATGAGTACAATACAGTAACTGAAACAACAGCAGCAAGGCTTTACTGAGAAAGCAAAGGGAGAAAGTGTTACTTCTAAAAAAAAAAAGAGTGCCTTCATGGCTGGATAAGTTGAATGACAGCAGCCTATACGTCAGGGGTTTATGGTAGCAGAATGTGAATAGTGAGTGGTTATTTAGGAGTTAGAATCAGGTGCATTGATTGTGTGACAAGCCTATTGATTTTATACTATATTGTTGTAATAAAAAAAGGAAAACAAATTGCTCTGCTCTCGACCCTATTCTTGTAACTCGATTCATTCACAGATACTGTAGCGTGAACAATTCATTTTCAAATCATCAGCTTCTGCTCTGACCCTCATGTCTATTTTTGGGTCATCACAAGTCTTAATTTGGCTGTAGCATGTGTGCATGGACAGCTGGGCTAAACTGTGGCGCTGCTATAATAGCCGGGAGATTTAATAACTCACACATGACACAAACATTTGAATTGTACCCTCTTTTCAATCAGTTTTATTGACAAAAAAAAGCCATTAAAGAAACTCAAAGAACAACAGATCCAAGAAATTCCTGAGAAAGCAAAAGGGGAGATCTGAAATAATCACTGTAATCATTTGGACCTCACCAAAAGCCTCGTAGCCTCGTCTCGTCTCTCTGTGCATTCGTGAGGCTGCAGCCAAGATCAGAGGGAAATGCAAAAGGTAATTACCTCTAGTAAGAATTTAAAGTATAAAATTGGCAAAAAAGAGGATTGTAACTGCAGCCAAAGAGCAGATATACACGAGCAAGTCATCCACATGTAAAGACACAGACGTAGGATAAGGACAATCAATAAAGTAATGCATTTCCCTGACAAATAAAGGATTTAAATTCAAGTCTAAATCCCCTTTCTTTTACATCAATCACTGAGGGGATTATTATGAGGGCCACACATAAAGACAAGAACAGTCGTGACACAATAAGACAGTATTAAACATTTATCCCAAAACAAGAGCAGCTTACATTTCTGTTCACGAGTAAAAGAGCTTAATCACCCTGAAGTGTGTTCAGTCATTCATTGGCATGGCAAGAAAACTTTGCATTAGGAGCATAAATGCACATTATTTACAATCTGACACAAATGCCTGTCTCTGCAGTTATTAAGGCACTGAAGTGGGAGGAGCTGTGGAAATACAGGCATGGGTACTGAGTTTGTAACCTATAGGACGTAGAGTCTGATGGAAGGCTTACACAACACATACAGCATGTCTTTGACAAATTATGAACAGCCCTTGCAAACGAATGACAACAAATGACTGATATTTATGGTAAATTATCAAACCTTCCTCCTTTATAGGTCTCAGATATATACAAAACATGTCTCTGAAGTGTTTGGCTCCAAACACCAAACAGATCATTGCAGCATCCCATAATCCCCTCTGTTTCAGCCCTGTTTCAAAAGTGCTGATTCTCTGTCTGTTACTTTAGATGAAAATAAGGAGCCCCTCCCCACGCCCCTCTGAGAGATATTTGGTTACAAAGAACACAATGGTGCTCTAGGAGGAGATTCAGGTGATAAGGTGGGGGGGGGGGGGGGGTTACCTTGGTTAGTGATTGGCTAATGGTTACACAAGCCAACAAAACATTATGACATCATAAAGTGGCCAAAATCTGATCAGCTCATTTTCAGACAGGTTTTTATATAAATGGATCAGGACAAAGAGAGAGTGAATCTTTTTTCCTGAAACTTCAGAATCTCTTTACACAGAGGGGACACATGTGGATTTTGCACAATAGGTGACCTTTAAGTGGGTTTTGGTGCCTTGGTTATCATAGAGAATCAGAAATCCTTTATCAGTCCCTCAATGGCAATGAAACATAAAATGGCAGACAATCATGTGGCTTCTTTTTTTTTATAAATTCAGCACTTAATCATGCTTGGTTTGTTTCCATTGTGCCATCTCAGAGTCAGGTACTGCAGACCTGTAAACACGTAACAACAAACACCCTTTACATTCAAATTAAATTGTCTCTTAGAGTCGCAGCATTTTCATTTCCTTCATTCACATAGAAATGACCTAGTGAGTAATTGGACATCTTCGGATTTGTACACAGTGTCTGTAGCAGATTGACAGTTTTGTTCTGGGGATATCCATGATTTTTCCGGTGTGTGATAGGCGATGGTTTACTGGAAGCACTTCACTTTTACAGGCTTTTGAGACGTCACCTCAAATCCTTTTTCCATTTCCCGAAGTTGGATCCTCTACAAATAAATGTCTCTTACATTTTTGACATTGCTTGACAATTTTCCGGGTCTGAAATCTGTCAAATTGTAGATTCTGGTTGTTGTTTTAGCTTAATAGCTGCATGCTGAGGAGTTTATGATAGGCGAGGGATAGTTTGGTTGATCGTTGTGGGCAAAAGGCAGAGAAAGTAAAAGGAGACACTCTACTTGGAAGAACTGTTCATGGAAATCAGTGATATCCTTCGTTCCAGATGAATATCCATCCTGGGTTTATTCATTCCATTCATTTCCATGTTGGTCAATGGTGACCTTTGAAAACAGCTGTGAAATATAGAAGACAAAGAACAATTTTATATTTTTGGCACAATTTAGTCATTTTCTAAGCTTGTAGACAGTCGCATGTCTGACACTAGATGATTTGTCATTTTATTGCATGCAGAAATGCTATGTCACATTCATTTGTTCCAATTGATCACCCTCACAAATCATCAACAACCTGCTAATTGTATCTTGAAAACATGCATTTCTTTATGGGACTTATATTAATCTAATTATTTATTAACATAAAGAGTTTCTAAATGGTATTTGTCATCCACTGCCCCATAAACTTTTGCATTTCCAGTCATTCAATCCTTTTAGTTATTGCACACATGGTTAATATACTGCCTGCTTACCGTCCCCTGCAGGGCCAGGGGTCTCACAGCTTCCTCCGGACCACCTGTTTGAGGTGCAGCTCGCTCTCTGCTGCCACGATAGGCAGCTCGTTCTTCAGGTGGTACGCTATGAGGTGGCTGATGCTCTCAAATAACATGTCTTTTGTCCGGACCTGTAATGAGGACAGCAAGATAAGATAAGATAAGATAAGTACTTTTTTGATCCCAATTTGGTAAATGTTTGTGTTGCAGCAGCATAAAAAGACAAGGTAATGTACATAAGAGAAATTAAGACACTAGAAATAAACAATCCAAAATATTTCTGAAATATAAATAAAATAGCATTAAAAAGTTAGAAAATATACATGTGGAAATACAAATTTACAGTAACAAAATATAATGCAGGATATATATATTAATTGTGCAAGAAATGGATTATTCAATATTAAATTGAATATAAATGGAAGATGTGCAGTGGGAGTTTAAAAAGAAGAAGTAAATTAGTTGTTGTGTTCAGGCCAACTGGCAGACAAGTTTCTGGTGTGTTTATTCCCTTGCTGCCTGACTCACCACGCCCTCGGGGTCCACCAGCAGCAGGTGTTTGGGGAGGCCACAGTGCATGCCTGTCAGGACGTACTGCCCCTGGTTGGTGGTGCTCTCCCGGACCAGGAAGTCTCCGTCTCTGACCAGCAGCTTCTCTGCGTCTCTCCTGCTCAGGCGGCTGTGGTACCAGGTCTCCCTACGCAGCTGCTCCTCGTTGGGGGCCACGGGGGCTCTGCGGCGGGGGGGGCTGGGCCACTGATCCTCCAGGACCCCCGCACCTCCCCCTTCAGCTCCAACAGCTCCAACAGCTCCACCACAGGCCTCGTGGAGCTTCAGGGCGTCCTCGAAGGGCCCTGCAAGGACAACAATGTTTCACAAATACAAATGCCGTCACTCTACAGTATTTTTTTTAATAAAAAGTGTGCTTATCTTTACTATATCTGTCTCTCAGGACTTACTCATGTCAAAGAGGTCTTTCTTTGGACTCTCGGGCACCCTGGACCCTCTGTATCCATTGGCCAGTGATTCCAGGTTCTCTAGACTCTGGGTGTTCACGTACTGATGCTCCTCGTAATCTCTGCTGCCTGGAGGCTGGCCGTCAGCACACAGGTAACCGTCTGATGTCAGACCTGAGGGAAAAAGGAGCCTTAAACACACCATTTTTGACTTGGATAAGTGTTTTTGTTTGTTTCATGTGTATCTTTAGATTTGTGCTAAACTTTTTTAATGTTTCGGCTCCCTCTAGTGGTTGAAATCAAAACGTTATATGTCAGATGCTACTTTCTGTTTATTGTTAAACTCCATAAATTAGCCAAGACAATTAATCCAGGTGTGGCATGTATTGAAGAAGATGTGTATCACTAATTGTGTAGTTAAGGATGAATCAATCACAATATGCCATTTTGCTTAGGATCTAGCCATTTTAATATCTAAACCCTGTATCATGATGCGATCAAATGAATGAAGCCACTCATGAGAAGGCAGCTTCTGTACCATTAGATCGACTTTCTAATATGTGAATACCCACACCAAAAAAGGTCACAATATTAATAATTGTTTTTACTGCTGGGTGTTTATTGCAGTTGTTTCCACTAAACCTTAACCATTATATATTATGTATTATGTCAAAAGTCTTACAATTGTATTATAATCTTTAGGTTTATCTAATTGGACAGTTGACAATTGGTTTTGGTACTTTGGTAGATAAATTGATAATTTAACTATCATAATTATCCAAATGTAATTCAGGGAATCTTGATGCTCCTATGAAAGATGATTAAACCTCAAATAATTGTATCAGGGTGATTTTGAAAGGATCCAAATACTGGGCCAGTGTTTGTGTGAGAAGGTCAGTGAGTTGTATTCAGGGCACAAAGTTCAGTGATGACTGGACGTGCACTAAGTAAACATTTTCTGTGAGAGAAGTACACATCATCATGTTTATTTCCAGATGTTGTACCTGTGCAGCACCACAGGGGGTCTCACCTGAGCTGCTGGTGGTCTCCGTGTCCCAGTGCAGCTCATAGCACAGCTGCCCGGGGGGGTAAGAGGTCTGCTCCCTCCTGGCTGGTGAGCCCATCTGCAAACACAAAACAGAAACACACCCTAAATTAGTGATGTTACGTACGCTAACGATCCGATTTTTTGAACGGCTCTTTGGTACGAACGAAGGGAACCGAGTCGTACTTGGTGAGAGCCGTTCTTTTTATCATTGGTTCACTGCCTGCCATAAATCCACTTTACGTGAACAGTGAAACAGCTGGATTTTGTTCCCCAAGCGTATTCCGTGAAGACCCGCCCCTACTTTTCGGGTGAAAAAATGAGCGAAACGCGAAAAAACAGCAGCATTTGGATGCACTTCAAAAAAAACATAGGCAATGATAAAGCGGAGTGCAACATTTGTAAAGCCAAAATATAATTTAAAGCAGGGTCAACAAATAATCTCCACCGCCACAAAACGGCTCTTTTGAACGGCTCTTTTGAACGGCTCTCGGAAAGGAACGGAGCCATAAGATCCGGCTCCCTTCAAAGAGCCGTAATTCCCATCACTACCCTAAATACATTTGTTTCTCTTTACCTGCATGCACAACTCTCTCATCTCTTGTCCCCCACATAATGTAGTTTTGAAGCACTCTCCTTGAAACATTAGCCACAGCATGTCACCATATTTTGCCGGCAGAGAGCGATGATTTCTCTCACGCTGGGCAACAGAGGAGCCGAGGCTTTTTATGTAATCACATCTATCTTCGGCAATTACGGTGCAGGCAGGAAGACAGCGATGGAGTTTATTGTTATGCTCCTGCTGTTTAAATCCATGTAAACAGAGGGCGATGAAGTACTCTGATTTCCTACTTAAGTAAAATAGGGATACTAAATTGTAAAATGACTCTATTACAAGTAAAAGCCCTGTATCCAAAATGTTACTTAAGTAAGAGTATTGACATCAAGTTAAAGTACCAATAGTAAAAGTACTCATTAGCCTATGCCTAAGGTCCATTTCAGAACCATATCTGAAACTACTGGATTATGATCAGAGGTGAAAGAAGTAGTCAGATCCTTTACTTAAATAAAAGTAGCAATACATTAATGTCAAAATACTCCATTATGAGTAAAAGTACAGAAGTATTATCAAGAGAAAATGTACTATTTCTGCAGAAAAATCTCCTCCACATGTGATATATTATTATATATGTGACATTATTAGATTGTTAACATGGTTGCATCAAGCAGCATTTTACTGTTGTACATCGTTTTATAATATATTGTATAGTTTTACTTTTTCTACCTTAAACTTAAACAGTTAATCCAGCAGTTTAATTTTGGATTATGTTAAAAGTTTATCACATGTTTTTTAATGCAAAATCTGAAAAGTAACTAAATTATAATACATGTAGTGGAGTAAAATTACATTAATTCCCTTTTCATATAGTGGAGTAAAAGTATTAGGTAGCATTAAATGGAAATACTCAAGTAAAGTACTAAAGTATTTCTAAAATGTACTTGAGTAAATGTACTTTGTTACCTTCCACCCCTGCATGTAAATTAAACAGCAGAAGGAGCAGGAAAACATATCAGTCACCAGTTTTTGACGGAGATATCAAAGAGCTTGTATCAGATGAAGCTTGGACATGCACTGCTTGATGATCACCAGATGTAGCTGTGATTTAATCTGTGATAACATTAGTGCATCCAGAACCTGAGCTGCCTTAATGTGGTTTCTGAAACCCTGCCTGGTGTTCCTCACCTGTGCTGCTGTCTTGCTCTGAGGCTGTGTGTGGATGTGACCCAGCAGAGATCCACTGGGCCGCAGCCTGGAGTCCACCACCCCCCGACGGGAGGCTCCTTCCCTGGGATGCTGTTGTAGTAGTTGTGCTCAGAGTCCTCCTCCTCCGCCCACACCGGCTCCTCCGTCCTTACAGACCTGAAGAAGGTCACACATGCAAAACATACATTTCTATCAATCAATCAAATGCTATTTATATAGCCCAATATCACAAATTACACCTTGTCCCAGTGGGCTTCACAGACTGTACAGCATACAAGGAAAAACTCCCAGGATTGAAAGACGTGCAATAAATGTTGTCTAACAGAATAAACAAGGTACAAAATGACACCATAGACAATCCAAATGACAAATTAATGATATCTGATTATTGTTTCTGCACAAGTGATACCACAGCTTCTATAAAAAAAAAATATTTTTTAAAGAACAGCTTCTCAAGCACGGCACCAAACAGGAAGTGAAACAATATTAGATTCGTTTTTAAAAGAAGATCCCTTAGAAAAGCTTTTATATGATTGATTTGGTTAAAGAGATAGTTATTTTCTTTGGGGGGGGAATTGTACTGTTTTTACCACTTTCCCAAAAACGAACAAATGCCTTGGGAATGGCCTTTTTATTTATTTGTTGTTGTCTGAAATTATGTCAAACAGCACTATTAAGCTATCTTTGCTCATCATCATCATCTCTATGGGATCAAATTACATAACCATTAGCATATTGGCATTCAGGAAATTAGCCAAATGTATCAAGTAAACTAAGGGGGCTGGACTTTGTCGGTATCTGACTTTGAAAACCCCTGATCTAAACAATAATGTTGATTATTATTATTGTATTAATACTCTTTAAGAATAGCCATCTGGGTTCTGAAATGGATTGAGTCCAATCAGATGACATCCCCACATGCTGAAGTGATCTATATAAATCTGTTGGTTATTAATATAGATCCTCAGAGCTGCTGTTGGCGGCGGGAAGACATTCATCTGAAACCAGAATAGAAAACACTAACAGTCTGAACTCCCTCCTCTGTCTGCGGTGACATCCTCCACACCTCAGGGTTCATCTGTGAGGATCAATATTATCAGATGGATTTAAAAACAGGAACAAACTATCATTGTTTACTTATGATAAATAACAAGGGAGTCTGTTATACAGGAGATCAGCTTTTGTAGCGAAAAAAGCTTTTTATTGCATAAGTTAGATGATTCATAGTGCCGATATCCATCTTCACGCCCTCTCGGTATTAGTGATGGGAATTACGGCTCTTTGAAGGGAGCCGGATCTTATGGCTCCGTTCCTTTCCGAGAGCCGTTTAAAAGAGCCGTTTTTTTTTTTAAGGGGGCAGGGTTAATAGATTTATCTGCGAAATAATCACCAGGATAATGATTGACTGTATTGCCAGAAATCTACTTTTACTCACAGAAAATGTATAACTTGCTACATCTCTCAGCCAAACTACTACTCAAGCAGCATGCGTTATGCCATCATCTATACGGCAAATTTGCATTCAGGAAAGAAAGTTCCTTTAAAGGCGAGTGGATTTCTGGCAGGCAGGAACCAACGATAAAAAGAACGGCTCTCACCAAGTACGACTCGGTTCCCTTCGTTCGTACCAAAGAGCCGTTCAAAAGAATCGGATCGTTCGTGAACGTCACATCACTACTAGGTATTAAATCTTCCTAAAATAACTCGACTTTTAGACTTTTAATGGACATTTGCATACAAACAATTTAAAGACCCAGTGAAGTGTGCGCCGGTGCATGATCTGTTATGCTAATTAGTATGGTAATGACCAAAATTGTCCATTGGAACCCATATCAAAGATGTTGGAATAGCAACGAATTTGACGAGTTGGAATTTTCCGCTGGGAAATCTGCAGTCGACCTCCGCCTTCGTGGGCGTGGCTTGCGATCTACTGCGTGACGTCAGAAGATGGGCTCAGCCGAAGTGTTTACATTCACCACCGTTCATTTTGTCTCTGTTTCAAAGTGGAATTGACCAACGTTTTTGAGCGAGTATTTTATTGGAAAGTGTTTCGCAGTCGACTGGAAGTGATTGCCAATCGAGGAAACCTGACAATGGAGGCGACAGTGAAGAAAAAGGGAGGAAAAACACACGGGAAGCGATGCATTGCCGCTGGCTGTGGTAATGTCAATTCTGCCGAAGTGGCGATGTTTCTGTTCCCAAAAGATGAAGGTGAGTGGCTGGGTTATTGTTTCGTAGATTCGTAGATTGTTTATGAAAAATAAAGGCCACTGTGTTTGTGTCTACTAACAAGACTATCATGGCGGGCAGAGCTCAAGTCGAGTTTCTCCGCCTGGAGATATTCTCACTATTTCACTTTTGTCGAGCACAAAGAAAAGAACGTTTTAGTTAAATGTAAGTTGTGTCTTGGCGGGTCAAAGATCCTATCGACTGCCCAAAACAGCAATTAAAATCTGTTGAAACATCTGCAGAAACAACATGCTGGGACGAAGCTAGTAGCTAAGACCACAGACCCAGACCCATCCGACGCCACTCCACCTCCACCTAAGCAACAGCGGCTGGATTGGCACTTTGAAACATATCTTTGTGTTTGTGTTTGTATAGATCACATTGCTTAGCAGAGTTCAGTGATGCAAATGCATGTCAAGTTGATCAACAGGTTGTATTATTCTCCGATACAATAACAGTACTGAAATGAAGGCTACAGTATAAGGGCATTAATGGGTGCCCTTTTTTAAGTAACTAAAAAGCTACTTTTCACAGTAACGCATTACTTTTTGGTGTAAGTAGTGAAGTAATAGTAATTGTAATAGTTACTGGTTTTCAGTAACTAGCACAACACTGCATGTGAACATGAATGTTGCATCATGCTATGAACAGATGAATGTATGATCAGGTGATGGCCAATCCTGTGTGTAGATCTACTCTAGATCTATGACAAAATATTGTCCTCAACTAAATTGAACTTCCATGGCCACTTTCCTCATCTATCCTGTCCGAAAAGCTGTCAAAATCACTCATTTCTCTCGCACCAGTATCACTTTCCGAAGGCTCCGCCATGTTTACAATCACAACTGGGCCCATCTTGTGACGTCACAGCCGCTATCGTCTGCAGCAGCGGTAGGCTCAGACGGCCGTTCACGGGATGAAAAATTTGCGATGTTTATCTCGTCCCTCGCACTTCCTAAAAAATTATTTTAGCCATGAACAGGTACAATTATATGTAAGAAATTAAACTGCCATTTCATTTTGGCGCAAAAAAATGCACTTCACTGGCACTTTAAACAATTATTTAATTGTCTAAATTATATTACTTCAGTACTCTAATAGTAGTCTATGCAATTAAGTTATTTCTGAGCACTTATTTGTTTTAGAATTCAATGATTTATGTCTTTACCATCCTTTTACATTGTGTTAATCTGTACTATCCTGTGTGTCACTCTCACTCTGTTGCTGCTTTAACTCCTGAATTTCCCCACGTGGAAAGGTCCATCTTATCTTATGTTATTTCACAACTTCGGAGGACAGTGCCTCCAAAAAAAAGGCTTTTCATCATTTCATAGAGGTCATGGTGTGTCTGGGCGGCACGTTACCTCTCCATAGACATCATGGTTTTGGGAGGACTGTGGAGGTAATGTTTGAACTGCAGCTCGAAGGCCTGGCCGATGGTGCTGATGACACTCTCAGCTAAACCGTCCGAGCACTCCAGGATGTGACACGCTGGAGGAGACAAAACAAGAGGTCACATTTTCTTTTTATGTGGTTATGAAACAGGCAGGGAAGCTGACGGAGAAGCCTTTCAGGACATACCTCTCTGGTTCACTGGGTCTTTGGCCACATACGCAACATAATCAGGCGTGTCCTGCAAAAGAAAGGAGGATAAATTCAATTAGATGTATATAATGAAAGCCCTCATTGATTCCTATGGTCATGGGATTGGAAACCAGTAAAATGGAATCCAGTCAGATATGTGCAGCCTGCCTAAAATGTCCAACAACAACGTAAAGGAGAGCTGGGAGTGAAACGCTGCACTCACTGTGTCTCCTCCTGAGGCGAAGGAGATGGACTGCATGGGATGGTGCGCTATCACCTGGGAGAGAAAAGGGATAACGGTTTTTCCAATATTCTACTTTTACATGTCATTGTTAAAAAATGGGGAAACAAAAACACATTGAAAGGAACAATTGTGATGCCAAAATAAAAAATAGTTTCAATAAAGTACAGACCAAGGATCAAATGATTTAGGTTAGGAAGATTTGCCAATACACTAAGACTTTTTAAGTTTTGTGTAAAACGTGCAATTATTATTTTCCAAATGTTGGTTTTTAGAAATGAGGAAATGCTTCTGAACATCATGTAAACATTGAAATTCTTCCGGAGCAAGGTTTAGTTAATTATTTCATGAGTCTAAGCAATCACTTACCACCACTTTAACACATATTATTAACGAAACAGAGTCAAATGTGTGATTGTTTCAAGTATTCGGGATTCAGGGAGTAGCCTTATTTGTATAATTCTGAAACAAAGCAATTTATTTAGGATATTAGGGCGAATATATCAGTATACTCACACTAGTTATATCATCATACCTGTCGTGTGGTAGGGATAAGCAGGCCGAGGCCATCTATGCAAATATTGACTGCAATACTCATGCCGGCAAATCGCAGGTTACTCTTCCCCATCACAGTCTGGAGAGCTTTGTTCGTGGTCTACATGAGGAATTACCAAAAAAGAATACAGTGGAAATGATATCGCACAATAATCAGTTACTGATAGAGAGTTTTAAGTGTCTTAAGACCACAGCAGTATCTTAAACCCACCTAGTTCTAGCTTAAATTAAACAATTTAGTATTTAGTTAGTATAGTATAATAAAACGTGGAGAATAAGATTACAGTTTACTACTAACCTTCTTCCTCCATGCTCCTTTTCCGCCTGGCACAGTGTCACACAGCCTGTTGATGGCTTCTCTAATTAGGGAATGAAGAGAGGTCAAAGGTTAGACTATAGTGGGAGACACTGACTACTAAACTAATAGCTAGAAGGACACTCAAAATAAAAAATCAGCTGTATCTTGTTAACTGTACACCCACATATTAACAATCCAGTGACAACAATGTGAGGAGTACAACTGATATGTATTGCTTTGAATGTTCTGTTCTTTTTCAGGTTCATATTAGTATTTTGCCCCTCTACTGTGACATGTTTACAGCACCTCTTTCACCCTCTGTCTGAAACCAGAGCCCAGTCTGCTCTGATTGGTTATCTGGTCGGCTCTGTTGTGTTTGGTCAACCGTTTAGAGATGTCCCGCCCCTTAGCCTATCACGTGCAATCGGTTGAAGCACTAGCCAATAGAAGCAGGAGTGTTACATGTTCAGGAAGTAAATAAATGAATCCAATGGAGGCATTTCAGGCAGGTCACATGTGTACAGTAGGAGAGATTTTTAATGTTTGCAGACCATTTACATGCACAAAAACCCATGTAACACACTACAGGAAAGGGAAAACCCCATCAAGAGTAATAGGGCCTCTTTAAAACATTGTTCAGTCTACAAGAAACTTGTGCAACACAAAAATGGTAAATCCTGAGGTTAAACATGAACAGAAGCTGTGTTCCTCCCTCGGGCTAATGTCACAGGTCACAGACCCAACACAATTCAAAGGTCAGGAAAAAGGTCTGTTCAGAAGCACTAAACTTCTTACCACCAGGCGTCATTGGTTGTTTATCAAACTCCTGTTTAACTTCCTGTTAAATTAGGGAAGAAGAAACACTATAATTTGAGGCAAATATAAAATGTCTAGAGCCTTCTACCGCTTCTTTATGGCATCATAACTCACATTTATTTGCCACAGTGCAATTCTCTCGGCAGATTATTTTACAACTTTGCAGTGAAGCCGCTATAACTCTTGGAATGGCCGTCTAATGGGTGATTAAAGCCTCTGTCCCCCGTGTGTCTGATGGCGGTCGGGAGGCATAATGTGGATTTGAAGCTGGAGCTCGCTGCCAGGGGACAGAGAGGACAGCAGTGAAGAACCCAGCTGCCCCTATCAAGTGGCTCGTAAATATTTAAAAAGCAGCATACCGGGCCCCATCTCCAGTAAAGGTCTTCTCAGGGATTTTTGAAAACACCACAATGACTCATGCTGATGAGAGGGCAAAGGCAGGAGGAGGAGAGGGATGGGCTGTTGTTGTTTTTGTCTGCAGACTCGTTATCTTCCCTGCCATAAAATGCCAGGCCTCATTATCACTGGTGTTGCTGTTTAACACCCGGACACAGAGGGTACTGTTGGGGAAACGCACCTTCCTCAATCTGAAGGGCATTTTGGAAATTCTGACACACACTGAATGTGTTGTTGTGGTTTTCAAGGACAAAATGAACTTGTACAAGTCAGCTAGGCGAGAAAAAAGAAAAGCTTTGTTTCTAAAATGCTGCTTATTAATTGCACCCAGCAAAAAATAACTTATAGAAAATTATGTTACTAATGTTAAAAATGTGTTAGATCACTTAGACAAATCAATCATTGATTGTTAGCCGTGTGGGACGGATGGCCCGTCCCATGTTCCCTAAGGAATCAGAAACTGCGTGTCGTTAGCGTCTCTGCACAATTTGGAAGTCTGTTTTAAAGCTGCCATTCATACATGTCCTTTCACATCCTGTGGTGTTATACTGTATATGTTTTGGTGTTTTGGAGTTCCCTCCAGAGGGAGTTTCTCTCCCACACTCCCCCCCTGCCTGAAACGCCTCCATTGGACTCCTTTGTTTACTTCCATAACACTATGTAACACTCGCGCTTCTATTGGATAGCCCTCAAACACATTGTACGTGATAGGCTAAGGGGCGGGACATCTCTAAGCGGTTGACCAATCACAACAGAGCCGGCCAGATAACCAATCAGAGCAGACTGGGCTCTGGTTTCAGACAGAGGGTGAAAAGAGGTGCTGCAGCACAGGCAGTATGAGAAAAACAAAGAGCTTTTTGAACATTAAAGCATGGAGACATGTCCCAATAGAGACACTACATACTGATATGAACCTGAACATGTGCATAATAGGGCCCAATCATGACTACACTATAAAACTTGGTCTAATGCTCAGTATGGTTTCTCACTTTGCTAATGTTTGTTTTGTTGTTTTGTTTTTTAACTCTCCTCCTCCTCCCCTCCTCCTCAGTAAGTTTCAACCACAGACATTATCCAGCAGGGTGCGTTCATGGGGGGGCCGCTGCAGCTTTCCACGGTCATTAGTAAACATCATCAATAATATATCTCCATCTCCATCACTCCATCTTCTGCAGCCTCCTCCCCCTGCACTTAAGCCTTGGCTGCACGGCAGGCTCCGATTACTGCCCATCGATTGTGGAGGAGAGAGAGGAGGGAGAGACACGGAGAGGCAGTGCACTCCTCCCATGAGGCAGAGGATTGCAAAGAGCCCGGCTTTTATAACAATAACATCACATGTAGGGCATAACAACACGACAACGTCACACTGAGACCCTGAGGCCTAGTTTTATACATACATGTAGCGTCAGTGAGCACATATAGAGTGGATCTATTTGTCTCCATGGGACACGCAACACTACATTGCTGCCATTGCAGAAAACCTTGTGACCTTTGTTTAGATTTTTTTGATTGCATTGGCATTTCATTTTCACTGCACCTTCTTAGAAATATTTTGAGCGACCTTGTAGGATTTCAATATTGTGATAATGAAACACAGCTATTCTCCACAATTCCTCTTACTGTTACTTCAAGAAAGTACTGACACTCCATCGTTAAGGTTAGTGTAATTTAATAACATAGTGGCTGATACTTCAGTGGACGCTATACATCTTGGATCAGAGTGTCCTGACTCATCATTACCAATAGTGAGGGTTAACAGCGTACCTTGTCACCTGCGTCCGCGTGTTGAAGTCCAGGGCGCGCATTGACTTCAGTACTTCAATACAGCCCATGTACTGCAAAAAGAAACAAAACAAACACAAACATTTAAACAAAATGTATGAATAAGCATGGTAAATAAGCATCTATATGATTTGTTATATGATCAAATATTATAACATGTGGGCTATAGCAAGTGTTGCATTTGGAGGCAAATTGATCAAAACAGCATTTCAGTTGCATTACAAATCTTCTTTCAAAGACATTTCCGCAGTATTACTCTATTAGTACGCATGGCTATGCCCAACAATGCCTCATAATCTAACTCATGTCCACATACAGGCCATTACAGAGGACTCCAGTGAGGAGCAGCAGCTGAGCAGCGTCCTAATGGCTGTCAGGTTGGGGTGCTAATAGCACCTTGACTAGATTAGCAGCACTAAAAGCTCCACATCAAACACAAGCTGCAGCTTCTGAAGCCTCTGGGGGGGGGAGGCTGAGGGATGGGAGTGTTTTCAGTGGACTCAATCAATGCATGATAAGATGTCTTGGACTTAAATTAAAAAGTAGTTTGCATATGTGACGTTGACATGACAAGATGGAGGGTGAGCAACATGTATGACTTTGCATTTCTATTTCAGATGACCTGCCGTTTTCATTAAATATCTATACAAAAGAAAATACATTTCCAGGAACTGATTAAAACTAACTTTCTGACTATGGCCTATACTGTCTTCATTCAAAATAAAACAAAACATAAAGCACATACAATTAATCACACTATTATTGTTGTCATTAGTTATGGAAGGTATTAGTGACCCCTTATTCTATGTTTCACCTGTTTGAGAACTTATTTTATAATCTATTTTATTCATATTATATTCACTTTGTTTTTCCCATTTTGTTCATTTCATTCAATGTTGTTGATAATTGTAAAAGTGCTAAGGCTAACGCATGCCATGCCAATAAAGCCTATTGAATTGAAATCTTGAATTGATTTATAAACTCTTGGTGAAGCTAATTTGGTGATACATAATTGACATCCTCTCTAACCGTACTTTGGCTCAGTCACTCCCGTATTTAGTGCAGTTTCCAGGATTGTTAGTGACGGCAACAGACAGAACACGGCAGCCATAAAAACAAACACAGAGAGAGAGCGAGAGGGAAAGAGAGAGGGAGGGAGAGAGAGAGAGAGAGAGAGAGAGAGAGAGGGAGAGAGAGAGAGATAGAGAGAGAGAGAGAGAGCGAGAGAGAGAGAGAGGAGGAGAGAGAGAGAGAGAGAGAGAGAGAGAGAGAGAGAGAGAACAACCTTTGAGCCAGAGAGCTTAAAGCGCTTTTTAACAAGATTTGTAGACGAGGGGAAGTCTTCCATCAGTAAATTGTCTCTCTTTTTTTCCTTCCCCTCTCTTTGCCAATGCCTCCATTGTCACACACATCTGCTGATGAAACACATCCCTTCTTCTATCACCCTATCTGCTCGCGCTTCCTTTGGGCCAATTCTCCTGCACATTACTCCTTTTGCCACAGGGACACTGCAAGAAGCATTCCTCGGAAATCTAATAACACTGGCATTCCCGTTCAAAACTTTGGTGAAGCACGTACGTTGTGTTTCGATGAATGGGTGCATGATGGACGGATGAGGACAGCTGGACGTATCTGGATAGTGTAGATGGTGAATGATTAGATTTGATTCAGTACATGCACGCCTGTTTGGTTTGTATCTCGTGTTGCCAAAGAACATTTTCAAACTGTGGAATAAAGTTCCTTCTTCAGAGCAACAACATGTACTCATTGCACCATGAAAGGACCAAAACATTGCCATGCAGAATGAATGGGCTGGTAAATATTGTGCACCAGATTGTGACAGAACGGCATAAAAAGATAGCAGTCTGTTTTTATAGCTCTCCTGATGATAGCTGGCAGCTGCAGCGCTTTGTGTGCTGCAGTATCCTGGCTGTCAGAGATGGCAGATGCAGGCCAGACCCAGAGCATGACACGCCGTGTGAACAAAGACACGGTGCAGAGGAGAAAACCAATACTAAGAATCATATTTGTGTCTTTCCCAGCAGAGGAGTGACTGTGTGTCAGGGAGAATAGAAATAGAGGAGGGAGAGCTGTGCGCTATGGTAGCTATGTTGCTTAAAAAAGGCACAGTGCAGCAGAAATCCACTGTCACTTTGACACTAATGCATGCAGCAAGTGCTCCTCGCTGCATAGAGTGCACGTTTAACATTCCTTCAGCTGCTGTGAAATGCAACAAAGACTATAAAACCCCTGTTGTGCAATACCACTTATGTGCAATACTGTATATATAAACCGTAAATAGCTGTGCAATATATACTTCCACCTTGTATACTTTCACCAGGCTGCTATATCTCAAAACTGTTACTGGATGTGTATTTTCTAAACTGTAAATTGTGTAATTTCTACTTTTTATCTGAAATATGTTAATGCATGCTTCTTAATATATATTAGGTTATCTTTGACTCTTTACTTGCCGTTACAAATGTGCATTTCCTCTCGTTGGGACGAATAAAAGTGTTCTGATTCTGATCTCAATCATTAGCTTACACACAGTGAGAAAACTGAATCATTGACTTGAATTAAATGTATTATGTCAACAGATTTCACACAACTGTATTAGTTTAGTTGAAAGCAATGATATTAAGTTTAAGTAAAAAATAGTATGTATAACTTAGTATTATACTTAAAATGTAATATATGTGAAATTTGTTGACCTCATACATTTATTTATAGTCAACGTTTCAGTTTTTCAGTGCAGGTCACTTCACATTATTGTGGCGCCCCTTTAACAATAACCTGTCTGCAAATCAACTGAGATATCAGTCACACATAAAGCAGCACTTGTTATGAATCTAGGAAAGCCCTGCATGGTGAGGAGAGGCCTTCATTAACCCCCCCCCCCATCCCCATCCCCATCCACATCACATGATGCAAATGACTGTGACTTCATGTAATTGAATATACGAATGAATGGTGCCTGTATAATGGCATTAGAAAGCGTGCTTTAGCCCCAGACTGGGCTAATCAAGAGTCATGTCATTAGTTTTGAGGAGAGGGGGAAGAGCAGAGTAAAGAGGGGTGGAGGTGAACAGGCGGCGGGGGGGGGGGGGGGGGGAGATCATTGACATTGACACCAAGCAGCCTGCCTGGGATGGTAACCCTTTGTAAACACATGTCATGTACACAGATAGAGATATCTCTTCATATCTCTAGCTTTTAAACAATCATTTTCTACTCTCTAGTGGGACAACCAACTATTTCTTTTTGCAGCCTGGTTTAGTTTCATGATAGCAAAAAAATAGTTTGCGATCTATTTTAAAAACATAATCCAAGCTTACTCAAATAATTGTACTATAGTTAACATTGGGATTCACAATGCACACGGATTGTAAATAACATTTAATGGTTAACATGTTATGGGCTCCTATAAATGTAAACAATCCAGAAACCGCACAAAGACCACTCCCACTATTCACATAAAACATACGTTAGATCCACTTTCTGCCGTAAAATAATGCTCCTCACTACAGTCTGTGCACATAATTCCAAGGTTTATCTTCCCCGCCCTGACGCAGTCTCTACCAAGCCATCTATCTGGATTATGTATTCCCCAGCCCCTCGCCACATGTGCTGCATAACAAGCTGCCGGCACTGAGGTGTCCTTTTGTTTCACACACAGATAGAGACACCTTTAAAGGACTGATTAATATTGTCCACTGATTCCTGTGAGCAGTTATGTATGTATGAATGTGTATGTGTATATATAAATACATATGTGTATGTGTGTAATGACAAAGCTGTTACTCTGGTTATTACCTTGGAAGGGGAAATAGTATTGGTTTTATTTGTAAATTGTCTATGTATTGGGTTTGTGAAGCACTTTGAGTTACCTTTGTGTATGAAAAGTATATAAATGAAGTTTGATTTGATTATATGTAAGCAGCAGAGAAAGAAAATATGTTGTTTTTAGATGTACAACAATTTAAGTGGATGTGCATGCATAAAAAACAACATATGACCTACCCTGACTATATATGAGGCCCCTGGTCCTGCAATGGTGTTGTCAGCGTGCAGCCAGCCCTGGGTGGGTTTGTGGATGAAGTTTCCCTTCTGGGGGAAGTCCTCTCCCCCCAGCCACATGCCCTCCACCCTTGTCCGGCGGCTCATTCCTGACCTGGAGTTGCTGGAACCCCCGGGGCTCGCCATGGCCTCCATAGCCCCAAACCCGTGCCCCCCTGGACTGGCCGAGTGTGCAGCTGCCACCGCCCTCTGCCCCCGGATCGCCTGCAGGGAGCAGGGGGTGACACACACGGGGTCACAGGAGTTAAGCACCGCTGCGAGGCTGGCCACCGGGCCACTGGCGGAGGCCGCAACACTGCGCCTGTGTGGGGAGGAACTCTGTGAGGCTGTGGAAGGAGCCGCCTTCCCCGAGTCCTTGCT
>CM062270.1:30301687-30316687 GCA_031216635.1 Dissostichus eleginoides | reverse complement strand
TTCCACAGAGTTTAGGAAGTTACTGATAAACCAGAAGGAATCAATGCATGGTGACAAATGTGAAAGTGTCTGACCTTCCTCAATACGCTCTGTCCCCTTTTCTGTTAAAAACAAATAACTGCTCTGGAGACTTACAATGGAAAAAAGTAAAATGGATATTGAGGCATCATTTGTGCAAAACTATTAAATTAGAGTATTTTAAAACATGCACTAACCATTTTATATAGGCTGCTAAATTGGATTTTCATAACAACAATATAAACTTGGTTGCATCCAATGTTACACTTATAGTTTCAATGACTCCACTGCATGTTTCTGTATGTGAACACTTTGCGAATACGAGTGGAACAAACCACGCTGTGAATACTCCACCACTCATTAGCAGCCATTACCGTGACAACAGTGATTACAACTCAGAACAAGTCCAAACTACGGCCCGGGGGCCAAATGCGGCCTAAGGCCCATTTTGAAACGGCCCTCAGCTAATTGAAATAGTATAATGAAATATGGCCCACAAATTAAACTTGTGCTTGTCATATATTGTACTAATTAAACACACAATCCTTTACACATACTTTGTTTGGTTAAAATGTAAAGAGAGAGTTTATTTTTCATTTGCTTAGAAATCATTGACTGGGGAAAGTAATAGCGCCTATTTACATAAGGCCCAAAGAGAAAATATAATAGATGACTGAAGTAGTTCTCTTTGCTTAGCCTGTTATGGTGCCACTGCAATTACAGTGAATATACAACAAAAAAAGTGGGATATGTCAGATTCAAAGAGAAAGCAATAGAGAATCGCAGTGACGCGTCCTAAAACCCGGAAGTAAACTTCTTCCGGTTCATTCGACAAAAATGCAATGCAATTTCTCCATAGGATTTTGGAAAATAGCTCGAAATAAGGTCTGTGGTTGACACACATTTAAGAGACAGATCACGTTTTGTTTAGTCGGATAATCTCCACATGTCTACCCATCTCTTATAATTTTCGAATCATAAATCTATCGATCATAAATCTATCGATCATAAATCTATCGATTAGATCTATGATTCGAAAATCATATGTGGAGATTATCCGGCTGAACAAAACGTGATCCGTCTCTTAAATGTGTGTCAACCACAGACCTTATTTCGAGCTATTTTCCAAAATCCTATGGAGAAATTGCATTGCATTTTTGTCGAAGGAACCGGAAGGAGTTTACTTCCGGGTTTTAGGATGCGTCACTGCGGTTCTCTATAGAGTGGTGCAGTGACGCGTCCTAAAACCCGGAAGTGAGTTAGCATTTTACCACTACCGGTTCCCTCGTCTCAGAGTCAATGGGATTTCTCCATAGGATTTTGGAAAATAGCTCGAAATAAGAGGCGCTTTCACAACGGAGTAATTTTCCCAGGAATAGTTCCGATAGTTCCTGGGATTTTGCGTTCACACCAAAAAGATCTGGAACTAGAACTTTTTTTTGCGAACCTTTTCACCCCTTTTTAGTCCCTGCTAGAGAGCAGGGACTTTCCTGGGGAGAAAAAGGTTCCAATTTCTGACTGGCTGGGCGAATTGCAAAGCACGCCCCGTAAAACTCTGAAAAGGTTTTGTCAAGCTGCCATTTTATTTGCTCGCATTAGCATTATTAGCATTAGCATTACCCCTAGATTCCACCAGGTCCGTCTGCGTTACGGCCGCGTTACGGAGCTTACACACGCCGGCGTGCGTTGAAGCTTGCCGGCGGGCATGTCTGAAGCTAGACCAACAACCAATCACCTGAATCTCCCGCCCCGGACACACATAAATAAATAAGTATAAATAAATAAATAAAAGCATAAATAAATGTAGGAATAAAAAATGAATAAATAAATAAAGGAACAAATATAGGAATAAATAGCATCCAGTGTTTTCAGGTAGACTCACTCTGGGCTGTGGCTCAGCTGGAAAGCAGTTGACTCACAACCGCAGGGGACTGGTCAATAAGTATTTTTTTTTTTTATAAAAGCTACAGCTAAATGAGATAATGTAGTTAATAAATGTATTCTTTGATATGGTTTAGCCTTTCTCAGGCTACAACATGGTTAAGTTAACAAATATTATTAAGGAATACAAATCCCTCTTTGCAATGTTTACCAGCCTCCTTAGGCTTTTCAATCACAATCATTAAACTGGAATAAATACAATATTGTTAACATGAAAATATGATTGTATGTTCGTTGTTTAGAGTTATTCTAAGGCTTTACTCATTGGGAACTCGGTATGAGATAGACTCTTTGTCATACCGATAGAGCACACTGTTGAGATGTCAAATCTGCCTGTTTTACACACTTTGACCAACAGGGGGGTTTGTGTTCAAATGAAGCCCCATGAGATAAACCCTTTAGCGAACCAATTCAAGGTTCAAGATTCTTTAGTTATGTCGATGAAAATCTTAGGTCACAGGCTTCTCCAACAGTGCAACACAATATTACAGATAAACAGAAAAATATAGTGCAAGTACATTTTAAAAGTAAATACAAAAAGAAAAATAGTTTAAATTGGCTGGTAAGCTTCATAAGGCTTCATCTCGCCCTCACCATTATGGATGAGGTAGCACATAATGGATACACCGTGCATCCATGTTGTGGACAATTTTTTTCTTTCACAATTTATCAGGGGAGAGCGCGAACGCAGTCCCCCACTACACAAATAGTGCAGTTGAGATTTCTACATTTGAGAAATTCATCTGGGTCAGCTTGGCCGGAGTGCAATGGCCGAGCCTCACCAAAGGAGAACCAATTTTTAGACGCTTTATTGTTTTTAAGGCACATATATTACAAAGACAAACTTGAATGTACATTTTCCTAGCGAACCAATTCAAGGTTCAAGGTTCTTTAGTTATGTCGATGAAAATCTTAGGTCACAGGCTTCTCCAACAGTGCAACACAATAATACAGATAAACAGAAAAATATACTGCAAGTAAATTTTAAAAGTAAATACAAAAAGAAAAATAGTTTAAATTGGCTGGTAAGCTTCATCAGGCCATCACCATTATGGACGAGGTAGCTAGTGATGTTACGTATTGTGCCGAGGCTTCGGAGCGTGTGTCGAGTAATCCCCGAACCTTTTTGTGAGGCTTGTATCGAGGCTTGTATCGTTTTGGGCCAGTGACGTCATCGATGACAAACGAAGCCTCGCTGCCTGTCGATACCAAGTGACTGCTTTAGGAAGCGATTCAGATCGGTTGAACCACAACGCTCATATTACCCATGGATGTATAATGAACCATATTACCCCTCCTGTAGGCTACCCGTGCCCGGTGACAAAATGGAATTAAGAGAGCTCAGACCCTCACTTATATAGAGGTTGGAACATGTCATAAGTATAAATAAATAAAAGCATAAATAAATGTAGGAATAAAAACATGAATAAATGAATAAATACAGGAATAAATAGGTTACAGTGTTTTCAGGTAAATTCAGTGTGGGCTGTGGCTCAGCTGGAAAGCAATTGACTCGCAACTGCAGGGTCCCTGGTTCAACGACTCGTCAATACGTCTTTTTTTTTTTTTATAATAGCTACAGCTAAATTAGATAATTCAGTTAATAAATGTATTATTTGATATGGTTTAGCCTTTCTCAGGCTACGACATGGTTAAGTTTACGAATATTATTAAGGAATACAAATCCCTCTTTGCAATGTTTACCAGCCTCCTTAGGCTTTTCAATCACAATCATTAAACTGGAATACATACAATATTGTTAACATGAAAATATGATTGTATGTTTGTTGTTTAGAGTTATTCTAAGGCTTTACTCATTGGGAACTCGGTAGGAGATAGAGCACACTGTTGAGATGTCCAATCTGCCTGTTTTACACACTTTGACCAACAGGGGGGTTTGTGTTCAAATGAAGCCCATGATGAAGCCTCATGAGATGAACCCTTTTGCGAACCAATTGGCTGCACTGCAAAAACAAAGCCTCAAAAAACAAGTAAAATAAATAGTAAAATGAGTAATATATTACTTAAAATAAGAAAAATTATCTACCAACAGAACAAGAAAGATTCACTTGCCAAGACCTTCTTAAAACAAGTAAATAAATCTAGCCTAAAAAGATCTACAGATATCTTAAAACAAGTGTTTTTAAACAAAAAATAAGTACATTTGAATTGAAACAAGGAATATCTTTAAGAATTATAATCTTATAAGGAAAATGTGCTTGAATTCAGCATATTCTACTGCTATTGTCCCAAAATTCTATTTTATGTTAGGTAACATATCTTAAATCCAGTGCAGCTTCACTTTAAACAGGTACATTTGTCTAGATACAAAGATGAGATTTAAGAATTATTTTCTTAATATGTAGAAAAATCTACTTAAATTCAGCATTCGGTGCTATTCTTAAAATAAGGCTAAATACCAAGAAACGTAGAGACAAAACCTTCAAAAATCTTTAATCCTATCAAGATATAAACTTTGACTGCTTGCATAAAGAAAAATATGAGTCTCAAATGATTTCTTTTAATGTTTTTATTGTTTTCAAACTGCGTAGTAAAGGTCAGTCATCAGATATGTCTTTAGAAAAAAAGAGAACATTATTTCACTGTAAAATGCAACGCAAGTGAAATTCTCATGACACTTTTGACTCAGCGAACAATTCTCAATAGGATTATAAGTATGAGGGGCCGCTAGGGACATTATTCAGAAATACCGTTCACATACACATGTGAAACACTCTCACACACACTACTGAAACCAACCTAATTTAGAAACATGTAAACATCTCTCATATACACATATGAAACGCTCGCATACACATGAAATCCAAAGTTATTCACATATACATGTCAAACGCACTCATATACACATGTGATACGCACTCACACACACACCTGAAACGCACTCACACACACACCTGAAACGCTCTCACACACATGAAACGCACTCACAACTGAAACTCTCTCACACACACCTGAAACGCTCTCACACACATGAAACGCACTCACACCTGAAACTCTCACACACGAAACGCTCTCCAACAGATATGGGATAGTGTGTTTTATATGTGTGTGAGAGCGTTTCAGGTGTGTGTGTGTCAGTGCGTTTCATGTGTGTGAGAGCGTTTCAGGTGTGAGTGCGTATCACATGTGTATGTGAGTGCGTTTCACATGTGTATGTGAATAACTTTGGATTTCATGTGTATGCGAGCGTTTCATATGTGTATATGAGAGATTTCTACATATGTTTGAAAATGATTTTGGTTTCAGTAGTGTGTGTGAGAGTGTTTCACATGTGTATGTGAACGGTCCCTAGCGGCCTCTCATACAGTATATAAGTGCCCTAATCACTTATGAACTTTTTCCAGTCGGCCATAGCCTTTTTGTATGAAGTAGTCATGTCACGGTCGTGAATGGCATCCAAGAGGACTTCTGTCTGCACCACAGACAGAAGTGTTGCAATGCACTTAGGATAGGTGAGGTGAAAGGTGTAATAACATGCCATGAGATACATCACGCTTTCATGAATGTCCTCTTTTGGGAAGATGAGCACGGGCATGGTTCCAATGGCCAGTATACAGTTGGTTTCGCAGATGATGACAACAGGGCTGGAGAGTGGTCGTGTCTGAAGAAAGGTGTTGGGGTCTTCTGCAGACTGACACAAAAACAGACAAAGAAATCATCACAAAAAGGCAAACAAATATGATCACATCATTTCACTCTTTGTATCGACATGAGACAATTCTTATAAATGTTCTTACCTCAAGGACGTGGAGCACAGCCTCACTTGCATGCCTTAACTTCTTGGGTGGGGCCATAGGTGATGGGAACATCTCTGGTAAAGCCTTCATCATGGCAATTGAGTGCTTTACTGTTGAAAAAAAAAAGTGTCATTCCGTTTCCTGCAGTCAGTTAATAAACAGACATGGTCAGAGATAATAATCACCTTTGTCAAGCTGCGGAGGCCTCATGAGCTTTTTGAAAACTCCATAAAACTGTGCCCTCTCACAAAAGGTCCCCCACCGGGTCTTAAGTTCCGTTAAGAAGTGGGAGTTGCCTTGATTGAGGACCCGCCGTAGTTCATCCATTAGCTAAGACAACGAGAGAGAAAATATATAGGAGAAATATTAAAATCTACATTCCAAGGGTTAGTAATTCGTCTCATAACTGAATTTCCAAAAAAAGATTCATATATGTATAATGTGATTTAAATGGTCACTTAACAAAAATATTACAGTTCACATAGAAATATGTGTTTTTTTGCAAATGTATGTCTGATGCACACACTATTTTTAAATACATATTGTGGACCAATACTACTAACAAAATAATGTTGTGTGTATCAGAAGCACATTTGTGAAATGTGTTCTTTTTAAATAAGTGGAGGGTTTTTATATATCTATGCAGATTACATATTTGTATTCAATAAGCATATTTGAGTCATTCATTTATAAATAATGAGACAGATCTGATTTAATTGTCATACCATTTCTCATTTCAAATTTGGTCTAACGTTAACCGAATTAGGAAGCATAGTTGTACATAAAACGAAAACATTTGCTTACATGATCCAGTTCTCCAAAGCAAGGATAAGCTTTAAGAATCGTGGAAGGCCTGTCCTGCTCCTTTGTAACATCAGAGTCAATGAAGGCCCTTCTCGCTTGGATTTCGAGGTCCAGGAGCTGAGCAACATCCATCTTGTTCGGTCTGGCCTTGGTTTTATAAATCGCCTGTAGAGTCTTATAGTGTCTCGCCTGGGTCTGTGGGCTCTCAGTTTCTGATGCTAGAAAACATAAACCCCACTATTTTCATTTCTGATGTTAAAGTTTAAATGAGACATTAATACACAAACAGCCATAGTGACTGACACAGGGCAAACATAGATGAGTAATCTTCAATAAAAAAGGGTTCTAAAATAGCTTATTGATATTGTTACATTTTCTTGAAGAGATTGAACGATGTACTATTACAATTTCTGTACTTACCACATAACTGTTCAGCCTCCGGGGCGCTGTATCGAGATGGTGGTGATCTCTCCAAGATCAAGGTTGATGCGGTGGATTCATCAGTCTCATCAGTGGACGTCTCATGGCTGCTCGGAAAGCTCAAACTCCTAGGCCGCTTTCTTGAAGGAGTTGAACCCTGCTTCTTTTTGGGGGTTGTCACATTCTGGACCCTTTTCAAAAGCTGCTTTTTCACAGTTTCCTTACACGCACGCACGCACGCACGCACGCACGCACGCACGCACGCACGCACGCACGCACGCACGCACGCACGCACGCACGCACGCACGCACGCACGCACGCACGCACGCACGCACGCACGCACGCACGCACGCACACACCACCACGCACGCACGCACGCACCACACACGCACCACGCACACACACACACACACACACACACACACACACACACACACACACACACACACACACACACACACACACACACACCAGGTTGTGTTATAACTCACATTAAACAAACTTGTATCAAACTCATTACACCATATAAGCAGCACAGAGCTCTTATTGAACTGGATAAAACAAATCACTCCCAGTTTGATAGGCAAATGATTGCAGTGCTTTGTCTGAACCATGAGTTGAAAACTTGAATAGTGACATACCCACTCAGCTCTACTGGTTTGAGATCTGTCCCGAAGCATTGGGTAGTACTCGATTAGATGCTTCGCCATTACAGTGAGTTCACGGCTGCATGGATAGTTAAAGTCATCCCCAGCTGCTCTTTTAATGGAAATCATGCTTGTGACTGTATTCCTGATTAATCGAAGACAGCGAAGATCTTTGGAAAGGACGTAGTCTCCTTCTTCTCCAGCACGCTGCTTTTCAGAAAAGGTTCTTCGTGATTGCTCCAATTCTGTGTCTGTGTATAAGACATACAGTGGACTAGGAAGCTGTACGGTTCTGCTGGCACCATGTTGGGGTTGTGGGCTATGAGAGGGGAAGGAGGGTGGAGAAAAGACGGGGGATGGAGAGGGGTTGGGGCAGGAGGAGGAGGAGGAGGAGGAAGAGGAGGGAAACAAAGAAGGTTGGGGGGTGGGAATAGGGCTGAAATCCCAAGACCCATGAGAGGTACTCGGTCTACACAGGTCTGTCTCCTGGCCCTGTATAAAAGATGCATATATATATATAAAATGGTATTTACAATGAAAAGAGCACTACACTGTGACAACAAAAAATAATCAACACAACCAAAAAACTCCACTTCTTCAAATAACTGCATGATGACTAGGAAAGGCTTACTTGGTAACAGGTTTAAAGTCCCTCAAATGTTATAATCTGGAATTACCTCATTTTCATCATGAGTGAGTCTCCAAATGGTTCTTCTTCTGAAGAAGTGCTCAGGCCCGGGAAGGAGATCACGCAAGTCCTCCTTAGAGAGGCTGGGCAGCATGTCTCTGCTTATATTAGCAGCTGAAAACAGATTTAACCACACAGTTAATAATAAGGTAAAAAGCAACTAATAACATACTTATCTAAATATATAAAATGAAAGACTAATATACATTTCTGGCTGGCTTCACAAGATTTTCTTTAACATTAAAACATGTATTGCACTTACTTATAATTGACATTTAAATGCTGTTACAATAGGTTCATCCAGAGTTAAAGTTATTTTGGCCAAATGAAAATAAAAAGGAACCAGGGAAATTAATAAACGAGGCATGTTGTTAGGATAAATCCATTACACAAATGTGTAAAATCTCATAGGCTATCAAAGTTATACATTTTCGGCATGTTTTATAGTACAATAAAACAAATCCTGATGTTTAAGAGCAAAGACAGTTCAACTTATTTTCAAAACAGTGTCTTTACCTTGAAATCTTTATTCAAATAAGCATAATTGACATCCCAAGCCTGCTTATATCCAAAGGACAGTGTAGTTTCAATAGCCTGCACTATCATACAACAACGCATTTTGAAATACTGTCTACAACAAAGGGCGCCAAAGATGGCTATGCTAAATACTTTACTGTCAGTTGTGGAAGGCTCATTTGCTTCTTGACATTATTTCTGGCAATAATACAGTATCAACTAAAATGTTAACCACGATTTGTCATTTGTGCAGTTATTAACCGCTTACAGTAGATATTAGCTAAGTTAACGCTAGATATGTAGCCAGCTAGCTAGCTAGCTTACTTTGCATGCTAACTTGTTGTCCAACCGATTCAAATAATGTAAAGCTTGCTGGAGAGGTGCAGCATAAAATACACAATTACATTACCTTTTAATGCTGCAGTTGCTATAGGATCCATGCCCGGATATGTGATATCTCTTCCATTTTCATCCATGGCGTAGTTAAATGTGAAATCACTTGCGGAGGTTCAGTCTTCTGCCTGAAGGAAAGCTAGCCAACAACGTCCTGAAGCTAGTTGCACCTGACCTAACACACGCCCTTAACGGACCCTCTTCGCGGTTCCCATTGGAAGATACCATTTCTTAAAGAGGGGTGACAGAGATATTGTATATGTTGCAAATATTAGGAATATTAATAACTGATGCGGTCATAGGTAACATTTCAAACATCTGTTTCTAGATGCACATCATTCCACAAGTTATTCCCAGGCATTATGAGGTGTATATATATATATATATATATATATAGGAACATGACTCACCGGCCTCCCCCATACAGCTAGAGAATGTGATAAACCCACTTCATTAGTTCTTTTCCCCAACGTTTACATGGCCTGGTGCAGAAACGTTTTAATAACTTTAACTTTTGGAAGATTTCACGATGCTTTGGCGGTGCGTTATCTGCTGCGTTTTTATAACTTTTTCACTGAAATTATTATTGAGCCATATTAATCGACTGCACAGTCGCAGCCATGACTTCAGGTTGCTCTGTGGCATTGATGGATGCACTGAGGAATATAGAGTGTACAACTCATTCTACCATCATGTAAAGAGAAGACACTTTCAACATCTTCTTGAAGACACCAGACCTGGCGACGCAACACGTGGAGATGAAAACCGACAGGAGGAAACCCAAGCACCGCAGCAAAAAGTAAGTAACGTCTGCTAAGATTGTTAGCTACAGTAGTTGGGCCACGTGCTTAAAAAACTCGGATACAGGGTTAGTTTTGTAAGTTTTGTGATGTTACAGGTAGCGTTAGCCAATACTGATCAGCCACATTTAGTTATTATAAACACATTAGCATTAACTAATCAGTATGCTAGGCTACAAGCAGGCGGCATCTGTCAACCATATATTTTTAATTCAGCAGTTAGCTATGTAGTGTTTTTGTGGGGATGAAAAAACCGTTAAAAAATATGCATTACGTTGGTAACGTTTGGCCACACTTACTAAAAAAGTAAATCACAAAAATGATGGTTTTCCACTTTTTCACTCTGCAAGGTGCATGCATCACTGTCAGGATCTGCACATGATTTGTTGAATTCACAGTTTTAACAAATCAGAAATAAATCCCAAATTCTTTACCCACTATTAAACTTAAAACAAAATAAATACATTTTCAGATTTGTTTAGAAAAAAAAGTTTCATGGTTTTGTTTTCTGGACTGAAAATATGTAATAAAGAGTGTTACCCAGACAATGGACAAAGTGCTACTACTTAAAGTTAGTAATTGTTGCTGAAATAACTCTTACCCCCAAAGGTTGTTTAATGTGAAAATAATCTTAGATAGATAGGAATTCAATATTTAAATTGCTCTTTTAGTGAAGCTAAATACAATTTCAAACAATCTTGTTTCTTTGATATGTTGTACACAGAACAACATTCAACCCGATCAGCTTCCAGCCGACTCCAGCAGCAAGGATCAGAACCTTCACACACCTGACTCAGTTGAAGAGCAAATGGGCATCGACCAAGATGGAGCTGTCACAGTGCACCAAGTATGTTTTCTTTGTTGTTGACTATCGACTGAAAATTAAGGGATGCTAAATAAAAGTCAGGCTGATATAGTAGTGGCTAATATTGGCCTAGCATATCATTTATATATCAATATTATGTCAAAATATTTCATTTAAATTCACCAAATGATTCATAAAACCTAGAGGTATATGTGAAGATGTATTTCTATGTGCTGTACTAGCAAAACTAAATGAACACATAAAGAGTTAGAATGGCTAGAATGGGGTGTTTTCAGTCGTGTATCAAATGCCCCCATGAAGACATTTTAACCTTAACTCTTTTCCTCTTCCTCCCTCGTCATCCTTTTACCGTTTGTCTAATCCAGGGGTGTCCAAACTTTTTTCACGAGGTTTATTGCTAGAGGTTTATTGCCTCATAAGTGAAGTTATAAGTTAGCTAAACCAATCAAATGTAAGTAAATGATGGATACACAACAGCCTACATGACAGCTCTCCAGAGGGTTTCATTTATTGTGTTGGCAGCTCATTCCTTACCAAAATACATATTTCTGAATTTATCTGAAAAAGTCAAAACGTTGAGAAATAAAATCAGTTTTTTTCTTAAAAAGTCATAATTTGGAGGAAAAACATAATTTTGAGGAAAAAAAAGTCAGATTTTTGAGAAATAATTTCCAACTGACACCTCAAGGGGGACAGCATTGTGACGATGATGTCTTTAAAGGGACAGTTCAACCAAACATTTTTATTTTTCCTCAGAGACTGAAGCAAGGTAAGACCCCGACTTTCCATTTCTATTTCATTTCTCCTCATATTTTTCATCGCCTACCTTCATCTCCGTCCTCTCCCTGCCTCCCTTATTCTAATCCTCTCATCTTCCTCATCTGCTCTTCCTCATCTGCTCTTCCTCATCTCCTCTTCTTCATCTCCTCTTCCTCATATCCTCTCCTCTTCCTCATCTCCTCTCCCTGCTGAAGTCGTCTTTCCCATTTCAGCTTCGTAGCAGGAGGAGCTTCTCCAAAAAAAGTTAGATTTTTTTCTGAAAGTCAGATTTTTTCTGAAGTCATTATTTTGACAAAAATAGATATTTCTGAATTCAACTAAAAACATGAAGGATCTCATCCGTCCTCTCCCTGCCTCTCTCATTCTAATCCTCGCCTCTTTCATCTCCTCTCCTACTCTCTTCTTCTTCATCTCCTCTCCCTGCTGAAGTCGTCTTTCCCATTCCAGCTTCGTATACAGGATTCATCTCATCTCCCCTCTTCCTCCTCCACCTCTAAGTCCTCTTCCTCCTCTCTTCGTCACTGTAACTCTGCAGCACTGATCTGTGCAGCGTCACTTCAAAATGCTGCAGAGCCTGTGAAGACTTACTGGAATAGAGAGTGATCTTGCTCAGTACTGGAGACAACATATGGAGCAAGATCTACTTTTTCTCGTGTCAAAACCAACACACTTTTATAAAAGAAAAAGTGGTCTGGGCTACATGAACGCTGAAATATCTGTAGACTTTGGTTCAAACTGTGGATGTGAAACCAGTCAGGAGATTCTCCAGATTTGTGATTGTCAGAATAAAAGTTTAGGAAGCTTTTTTTGTTAACTTTCCGAGGATAAAATGAGACTTTAATGTCTTTAGCTTGGATCTATTAGATTAGCAAACATGCAGCCTGTCTCCTTTGAACAATTAACACACTGAATCTTCTTTATTTAAAAACAGAAAACAAAATGCTAAAGCCTCTCTCATTCTGTTGTTTTTATTTTTCTCTTTGTACATATAACCATTACAAACAATTGTGTCATTTGATACATTTTGCTTTCCATTTCTAAAAGGACAAACCCTTGTTATGCATTGTAGAAACGCAATGAAAACACTTTTGATCTGAAAGTTACATCAAAGTCAACTTGTCAGTCTTTCAGTTTGTGTGTACAGACAGAGAGATCGTTTCCCACAATCCCGAATACAAAAACATGAAATCAAATATCCTTTAAAATTATGAAATACACAAAAAAACTCCAAGATTTATGGATAATTCATGAGGAAAGCACTCGGAGAGAACATTTGAAATATTTGTAAAAAAACATTCTGAGTAATTCTTATAGTTTCATTTTTATATTCCACAAAGTATCTGCTTTGACTTTAGTCAGAGAAACTATGTTTACGTCGTCTTCTCTGTTTCTCGTAAGGTCTCCCTTTCTGCTGGTCGCTTGTTAGCAGACCCTTCACGCGATAGCAGAGTGTTATACAAATATCACTCGTCACCGGCTGGAGCTTCAATATCAGATCCATGTATTTATTATCCTTGCAAGAATGGAAGTAGTCATCACACACAGAGCTGCGTGGGACAATAGTTCCCAGAGTAGAGTCCTTGATATGCTGATATACAAGAAGGGTGTTACAGTCAACAAGATGGAGGAATACTGTTCAAAGCAGTATTCTGACATTAGTTTCAGATTAGCTAAGGCCTGGTACAATAAGCAATAACATGACAGTCATATGCCTATCTCTCTAGGGGCTGTCATCATGCCACTCTTAGGAACATCATAACTTCAACACAGTGTCTCATGAGCGTCATCCATGTAGTCTACATCCGCTACGCACACAGCTACGTAGGGCCTCTGTTATCATGTGCTACTCTGATCAGAAGGAACATTCAGTATTTTCCAACACAGGCGAACAGGTAAGGAGGCGTAGAGTCGAGGGATCATTGTCCACTCGTTAATCGATCGTAGATGGCGTCGTGCTTAAGACGGATAAAAAAAATGAAAAAAATACCAAAATGGGACGCGAAAATAGACTTTGGCGGCCGTTAATACACCTGGGCGGCCCACCCAAGTAAGTCTATGTGTGTGGAAACTCTGCAGTCTGAAGCATCCATGTTTAACTTTAATAATTGTGTAGTTTAGTTTAACTTTACGAGGTCGACCGGTTGGACTCTGGTTCTGGACCAGCTAGCAGGCCTGGGTCCAGGAGTTCTTGGAGAGAAGGACCGCTTCCTGCCGCAGGACTCAGAGCTCCTGAACATGGAGAAACAGCTTCAGTTATTATGCTCCAAATATCTGGATCAAAGTCACAGAAAGAATGTGTCTGCAGCTCAGAGAGTCCTGCTGGGAACACAGAGATGTTGAGGACCCCAAAGTTTGATGATAGAAATGTACAGTACAGGTCCCCAGCACATAGAAGCTGCCGGATGCTAACCTGCATATGTTGGGAGAGCTTTGCAGATCAGGAGAGTAACTAAGTACATTTACTCAAGTACTGTACTTAAGTACCATTTTGATGTACTTGTACTTTACTTGAGTATTGCCATTTTATGCTACCATGTACTTCTACTCCAATACAGTTCAGAGGTCAATGGTGTACTTTTACTCCACTACATGTATTTAATACCTTTAGTTACTTTACAGATGTGGATGAATGATGTGAAATATAATCAAGTGTTAAATCAGACTTTAGTTCCACCTGGAGTAAATCCTCAAGCTACCCTGCAGTATACAAAGTCATTCAAACTAGCTGCACCTTTACCAGCTTTGAGAACACTTTCATGATCAATCATTATAAAATATATCATAATTCTGAAATGGACCAATCTGCTCAATGACTACTTTTACTGTCGCTACTTTCACTATATTTTGATGATAATACTTTTCTACTTTTACTTGAGGAACATTTTGAATGCAGGACTTTTTTTCTCCAGAAAATCAATAACTAAATGTATTCCGTGGTGAAACCTCAATAAATAAACTTCACACGGTACGACCTCTCACCTTTCTGTGTGTCTTCACTTCCTGTCACCTGAGAGGAGAAGGAGAAAGAGAGAGAATAATGATGATAATAAAACATGAAGAGAAACAGCCAGAATGATGAAGAGAGAAAAACAAGAGTGTTGTTTTCCTCTGAGGTCATGCTCCATGAAAGAGTTTAATATCTGGATGAATGGAGGATATTCAGTACTCACAGGTCTTCTGGATCTTGGCTCTGATCGTCTCATCATCTCTGATCCTGTAGGGATGAACACAATCCAACAGTTTTAGATCCAGTTTAAAATAAGTGTTTGTTCTTTGAGTTAGTCAGCTTCAGAGTCCTGACTGATCTCATGCTTTACATCCCATCATATCTTCTCTGCAAACACTACGACTGACTGCTCTCAGCTCCATTACAGGAAGTAACCAGTCATTAGGCTAGAAACTAAAAACA